>JAPTHN010000007.1:45282173-45555486 GCA_026936325.1 Platynereis dumerilii | reverse complement strand
TTAAAGGAGCCTGCTGGTTAATCGTAAACAAGTCTTGAGAGTAAACTGGTATTGAATGGTCAGTGTATGGATGTTGCAAGGTTTTGAACCAAAAATTGATTGCATGTCTCAGTATTTGATATATGTTGGTAAATGAGAAATTTCAATTGAATTTTATTGCGAAAACCTTTCTCTTTTGAGCTGTACAAGAGCTGTTTTCCTGATTGTAGACTTCAGGCTTGCAGATGTAACTTTTTTATGTTATGTTATCCTAAATAGTGCAGAGTAATGTCATAATCTTTTCATGACACTCTTTCCTATAGAATAACATTTCCTAGAAAAAGTTGCACTTGTGATTTGAGAGTCTGCAAATATGATGTTTTCGGCTAACTTATGTTCCCGATGCAAACATTTTAAAGTTTTAAATTTCTATGTAATGCTATTATATTCATTGTAAAAAGGAACATTGGTATGATGTATGTGTATCATTTTTCCTGGTAATTGCTATAAAATGAATATTCAGCAAACTTCAGATTATAGGCCTATTCAAAATTACATTCGAGTAGGTCTATGTCAGCTAAGTCTTAAAGTATTATGTTTGGTCCTTTACTGACATTTTACATAGAATATTTTTGGAGATCTCCTGTAAAAAAACTTTTAAACGTCTTCATTGAGTTATTAAAGCTACATCCCACTATCACATAGTTTAGCTTCCTGTGGAAAGCTTCAGTGATCAATGTTAAGGATGCAGGGAGGTGATATTAACACTTCACAGAGTTTTCACTGTTGTGTGAATCTTAAGTCTTAAGACCATAGATTTTACCCGGGATACCTGGCTTGATATTTTTACTTCCCCTCACAGGGGAGGATGTAAGAAGGCTGCTCGTCGATATGTCAGATGTAATCTTCAGCAGTGAAACTTTGGCGAGTGATATTTTGGCGAGTGATATCCGCCTTTAATGGTTAAGCAGGATTTCATCCTTCACATCCTTCCGACATAAGAGGTAACAGTAATTTCACTTCACAGAATCCCAGGCTAAGTCGCGCAACGCCGAGATTTACCAAAGTCATGACATCTGAAATCATGAATTGATATTAAGATTCGGGTTGCATGCTATTGCCATTTGGAATCTGATTGAGCCTATTAACAGATCATTTAATTTCCATGTCTGCGACTCCCACAACATGTCTTAATTTAGCATTCAGAAGGTCACGTAGATATGGATGTTTCGCAACATTAACATTGTTTAATGATTTTCTTCAAATTCCGTTGAATTTTGTGATTACGTTTCCAATGTGTGTACAAATTGTACATTTTTCATGGACACTTAATTGCACAATTTATCTTGACTCTGACATATATGGTAATAACCAGAAATCATGATGCTGCAAATTATATGGCTTCATATAATGAATATGTAGGGCATATGGATTCAGCTGTTGAATGCTAGGAGTCCAATCCCATGCATTAATTTGCAAACATTCAATACATTTGAAAATATTATTGATACAGAACTATCTGCTATGTTATTGTAAAGACAACAATTCTGTACATGTATATAGTGTGTGTTCAGGGAAATCATGAGGCATCATTGAGAACCTTCTTGTGAACCATGGCATTCTTTCATTTCGCTAATTGGGAGTAAAACATAAACAACAAAAACAAAGCTCCCCACCAAGGCCCTCCACAATGGCCATCACAAGTCCACCGCACGATACAATGGCCGCCACAAAAGCTACTTTTCGAGCGTGACCGACATTCTCGCTAACAACACCAAAAGCTCTGCAGGCTTCGCAAGTAACACCGAGGGGCCGAGGACATCTTGATCCGTGCTGAGCCGCGGTGCCCTTTGGGTTAAGCCAAATAAACGCCGTCTGGCCTTGCTTCAGAGATGTGAAGACGCAAAGGTCGCAGTGACCAGAATGAGCAATGACCTGTGAGAGCTGGCAGGCTTGTGCAAGAGCTTTTGATGTAATTAAAGTACCAGTGTGATCAAGGACCGAAGACAATTTATGGTTTCGGTACACAAGAGGACTGAGTTGCACCAGCAAATCAAAGTACGTTGTGCGCCTTGAACTTTGAAATTAGATGGATTTTCTATTGCAATACAGACTTTGCACTGACTAAAAAGCCATCATTGTAAATCGGTGCTGAGGGATAGTGACTATTTCTGGCCATTGTATTCTGTGGTTGATTTTTGATGCTCTAAAATGGTGTAAATTCAAGCGCAATATATGGCGCTATTACCAGATGTGTGTACATAATGACCTAATATCAAGATTTGAAAACAGTATTTTCGATAAGTACGCTGGATCTCTTTTCGAACTTTATTGGCTAATAAATCATTCAAAACCAATCAGAATAGCATGTTGGAAAGATAAAGTCAGGAATGACGTACTCTTAAAACTACTATAACAACGCTCAATAATGACATACACTCTTGTAGCACTGCACAAATACAACAAAATACATCAAGTATCAGCCATTTGCAATGGTGTCTATTGTTATAAACGTTTGACAATGGCTTTAACAATCGTCTGTGGGAAGAACAGATTGGATATAAGGAGAAGAACATGATTGGCATCATTGTGAGCAGAGGCTGTCTTGCTAGCAACCATGGCCACAATAATGCTGTTAGACACATTATCCTACTTGCAAAGCTGGATTTGCCAATTTGTGAGGAAGTCGTTTGGGAGAATTGCATGGGATTACTAACAGGCATAAGATGCACAGGAGATGCAGGAGCAGCTTCTGTTGTAGCATCTTGAGAAAGAGCTTCAACAGAAACAACAGCATCATTAGTAGAATGAGTGTCAACAGCAAATTGTATTATCAATAGTAGCAAGAATGATCAATGCCGGAAAAGCTTTACGCCAGTTCTCTAAAGTATGCAACTGTACAGTTATTGTACCAATCAGAGCAAATAAGATAAAGTGAAATTGCTGTATGGTACATGTACATGTAGCCAATTGAAAAAGAACCTTTCGGAAAGGCATGCCTGTTAAACTGCCCTGGCATCATCAGCATTAGTTCGAAAATCTGCTGTATTAGAAGTAAAAAAGCTCACATCTTACATGTCTGTATGAACTTATGTAGGACAATTTTGATCTCAATATTTAGTTTGAACTCATTCCAAGTTTTGCAACAAGTAGCTTTCATTAATAGTATGTCATATCATTGTTACACGTCGATCCTCTAGAATTGATCTTAGAGCTATTCGAATGAACCTACGTCCTCATGTGTAAGATGCATCCTCCTCATGTCCTAATTTTTGCCTACCAAGTGCATAAATACAGGATGTAGAGCTATAATCATCCATCCATCATCATGTGCAAGATTGAGCCATTGGTGCGTATGCATATGAACGCACTCTATGCACAGTATGCTACAGCGGTAACACCTTAACTGCCATAATTAACATGAGAAGCACAAAGCTGCATCAGCACTAAAGAAACATCAACATCAAAGAGGCATCACCAGTGCCATCAGCATCAGCCGCAAGAAACCTGATAGTTTATGGCAGCCTAGACGAAGCTACTAGAGCGATAAGGAGCAAGTCATGGTCGGCTGGGTGTCGCCTAGCTGCGATGGCCGTGTGATGCCGAGGCGATGCCGGTGTGATGTTGTGTGATGCAAGTGTGATGGTGCACTGCAGGGTGATCCACTGGGACCAACTAACATGTCGTTCTGGCTGTTATGTGCCTTGACCTTAAGTAATGTCAAAGCAATGTGAGTGGAGTGGTCGTGGGGGCTTGTCCCCGAGGAGTCGTCTTATAAGGTATCCTCGAACACGCTCCCAGGCCACATATCAGCCGCGGGCAGACAAATTTCATCACCATAAAATAGCAAGCCTAATGCAATCCCTCCGGTGTCAAAATGCAACCAAGACGAGATTACGCCATGACCCTCAATTGAAAACTGCCCGAGTATAGACACTGTGACTGCTCCCTGCGGCCGACATTGGGCCACCGTCTGCAGCATGGATTACCTCAGTCGCTCGATCTTATCCCCTCGAATGAAATTGCTTGTGTTGGGCTCAAATGTCCCTCTCTTATTGGTCTCTGCTGACCATAGTGACCCACTTGGATCGGTGAAATGGCCACTCTGGAAATCGAATCGCGACCATCAACAGGGGCCCCCACGCCTTTAATCTAGACAGGTTGTGTAGCGCGACGATGAAACCTGCTGACCCCTGATTGAAGGAGTAGCAAGTAGAATTTAACACGGACGGACAACAAACACAAGATTGCTGGGGGATTTAGAATTAACCCTCTGCTTTACAAGCAAATTGTGTCTGTGTAAATTATGTGACTGCACTATATAGATGTGCACAGGAATAAGGGTAAAAGTAACGTCACACATATACCTACAATCAAAAATGCACTTTATTCAAGAATATAATTGACGATTTAATGTCTTCTGTTACATTGTATTTGTACCTAAAATATATTCAAGACGACAGGAAGAATTTCAAGAATGAAAATAGAGATATAGACTATGTTCTGACCTGATGGGTTTACAAACACATAATTTATTGTATGAAAGTCACCCTCTGGAGCAAGTATTCTTCGTAATCTAATAAGTAAATCTTAAACGTGGGTGGTATTAGTTATTTGTAGCTGCGTGGTAAATTTCTTCTGCATAAGAGTCAATCGAATGCTGCCTAATACCAATTCATGGTGCTCTAAACCTCAAAGGGTTAAGTTTATAGGGAGAAAGTGCCTATATGGAGCATGGCCAATCAAATTGTGGCATCATCTTACAGTGGTGCTGTGCATTGTGCACTAAACCCACAAAGGGGTACATTGCTGTGTAAGTTTATGGGAAGAAAGAAAGTCTTTCTTGTGCAATGAAGCTGTTATCCCAACCCATATTCCCCAGATGAAGTGGGTCACATAGGGACAAGCCCACAGATTGACCTCGGAGAAAAAGCAACAATCCGAAGAATAGTGGCCTTGCGCGGGACACAATCCCTGGCTCAGACTGGCACTTCCCTGGCATTGTCTTGCCTTTTTTCTGGCGTCCCTGGAGACCAGAGGACCAGAATTAGCTTATCTGTTGTGGGTCACTTGGGAATTCTGTCCTGGCCCTGTGTAATGGACCGGCCCTTACTGCTCGCTACTCCCGCTGCCTCCCACATATAGTGCAGAAGCCGCCACCTCCTTTCCCACAAGACACACAACTCCCGGGCAGGAAATTGAATTTTGATGAAATGTACAGGTACTCTCTACCACACTCTGTGAAAAAGGCCTCTGCTGAAAAGCCACTGCAACACAACTGTGCCTATGAGTATACTGCACAATGTTTAGCACATCCACAGTTAAATCGAAGAGTCCAAAATTTAAATCTTGCCGAACAAACTCACTTTGATTGTTGGCTTAAATTGAATAACAAAGCATCCAATTGAAGGATTGAATGCTACAAATATGTCTTTGTTTTCAAGGCAACATGTGTGTAATGTGAAGATTAAGCAGTCTTTTATAATAATATGAAGGGGCCTTTTAAAATATTTATAGCAAGATTCACCTTCACAAACTTCTAAATCTTAATTTGTTTTCCCTTTCTTCTGAAGCTGTATGTCCCTGTGTGACCCAGTTTTGAACTTTTGAAAGAGTTCATTAGCAAATGGGCGTTCCCCTAATCTCTTCTTTAATGCCATATACTCACCTTTTTTGTTTTTCTTTTTCTTTTTGACTATTCGGATTCCGCAGGGTCAATGAAGACATAAGACATAGACATAAGACATAAGAATTTATTTATCCTCATAAACATGAGATTACATAAACATATAAATAAAAACAGTAAACAAATTATACCAAATAAAAATGAAATAAATGGTAAAATATAATACTAGCACTAAAAAGGTTTTAGCAGGAGCCTCAACATCTCCTTGTTTTCATTTTTCTCATAGTCACTAAGCACCATTTTGCAAGAATCGCTTACACCATCGGAGTCGAGATTTCTAAATTTCTTACAAGCTTTATTACAATATGATTTATCTAGACAAATCTTGATTAAACTTAGGTTTTCACCTTTCCATATAGAATTTACTCTATCAGGTAAACTATTAACAAAACCAGTATGGTTATTTTTAAAATAGTTAAGATAAAACATTTTTAATCGGGAAGTTCCTGCCATAACAGAATTAAATAATTTTAGTGACTGACAGTTTATCAGACTATTAATCTTTCTCACACCAAGGGCAGTTAGTAGCGGCGATGATCTCAGGAATTTACTGAGACCAAGGGATGTTTTAATCAATTTTGATTGGATTTTTTCAAGTTCAAAAATATTACCTCGTTTAAGCGAGAAACACTCGTCTGCATAGCAGAGAATTGGTTGAAGCGCCACCTGCCAGAGGTGTGAGATTACATTTGGGTTAGCACCATTTATACTGCACATTCCTGCACTCTGTAGGCTGTAATATGCTTGGCGACATTTTCTTATTCTTCTATTAACATGTACATTCAAATTATTACTCATCATAGCTCCTAGATAGTCTATTTCATCTACTTTGTTAATTGAACAATTATTAATTGACCACACAGGGTCAGGTTGCAACGTACATTTACCAAATATAATTGTACTTGACTTTTTTGCATTAAATGACAAACCATGTTCAGTGACATAACTGTTGGAATAATTAATTAACGATTGTAACCCTGTCACAGTGGAACTAGTTAAAAGAAGATCGTCAGCATAACAATAGACATTATACGAATAATTACCTATTTTTAGTCCGCCTTCACATTGAAGAATGTTGAAGCTGGCAGAAAGCAGGAGTTGTATGTTTTAGGCCTGGATTACTTTTGCAGATATGCACAAACCTGTCTGTGGTTTTGTAAAATAACCATTCTTTTCAGAGCTCTTTTCATTTTAGGACTCTTTCAAAGATATAAGTGATCTGTCGTTTCACATGTGCCAGTCAGAAAAGTGTTGACTTTAATATTTGGATTATGAAGACATCAAATAATAAATGTAGGCATTGCTGCAAGAAGAAATCTGAAGGAATTTACTGAATGAAAATGTAACATCAAAGTTAGCTAAGATGCTGAAAGTGCTGTATTTATAGCAAAGCTTAAATTAAGCTGAAAATGTTAATTAAAACCATGGTTACTGCACCTGTGATCCTGAACTTCTAAAGGAAAAATATTCAACATCTTAAGAACAAGCCAGAAGAATAAAGTGTGAGATTAAAGCTGTGGAATAAAGCTTTGCATGTCAGAAAGTGTTAGTCAGCTCACCTCATCCACTTTGCAGGAAGGTCATTATAAACACACCAGGAAATTATACACATATATGCTGGAAATGGGAGCTGACAAAGTCAGTGTGTCTCAAGGCCTGATGTATACTGAACGATTGAGAAGAAAAACTAGTCATCTGACTTGAGCTGGTACAACAACAGTGAATGCTAAAGAAAGGTTTCTGATATTGCGTCATCGATTTTGTTTTAAACTTGCCTGTCCACTGGCTGTTTCCTGTAATTAACACCAGTATGTCCTGCCTTGTAAATCGAAAGATTCACTTCTGTCAGTGATAGCTCTATACCGAATACTACAAACAGTTTTGTACATCGTAAAACGGGGCAAAGTTGGCAATCTGGGGGAAAGTTTGTTTCCTATTTTAACCCCCTTTTATGGCAGAAATGCCACCTTTCCTCACTGACACAGGTGGCAAGAAGAAACCTTTGTCAGTGAGAAAAGTAGGCATTTCTTCCATTAATCGGGTTAAAATAGCCGGCCAACTTTCCCCCGGATTGCCAACTTTACCCCGTTCTATGGTATGGGAAAGAACAAGCTTTCTTTCATGCTTGACAGAAGCACAGGCCTGTTTCCATACTGCATTGCCTTTATCATTCTCATTAGGGGAGCAGGAACATTCAACCTCTGTGATAGAAGGGATGGAGGAGGGTTAGCTCTGGGTGTCAATCGCTGGGTCCCGAATTTAAATCCAACTCTTGCCGGGTCACCTGGACATATATATATATGTTGGATGGCTGTTTCAATCGAACTTCACCTTAAGCAGTGTTATGTCATTTTCCTGTCCGCCAAGAGCATAAATTCGTGTTGCTGTAAAATTTGCAACGTCTTATTAACAGGTTAACAGTTCAGAAGAAGCGGACAAAAAGATATTATGCCGAATCATGTTATATTCTTTTGACTGTGTGTTTCCTTTGAACATAATACTGGGAATATACTAATGGCCTGTATTTCTTTGATCCGACAAAAGTTTGCTTATTAGGAAATGATATTTCTTCTTTACGTATAATAACACAACGAATATAAGACTGGTTGTTATTTTATATCATACAGTGTGTTGTCTGGTTTATTTCTTTCAAACTGCCTCTCTTTTCTGAGATGTGTTTTTGTTGCTATTAGATGGCGTTAGTATAGATATCTTGATAAATGAGGACCACTAAGGTTGTGTTAGAAATACTTGTAACAGAAGTTTTGGAGTATAGACATATGTTTTTAAGTAGAACAGTGCTGTCCTCTCGGGAAGTTATTGCAATTTATTGGGGCAGATTGGTGACAAAGAAAGTCAAGATATCTTACAGTCAGTGGCATAACTAGGGGGCTGCAGAGTAACAGCCTCAGGTTCACAAACAAGATTCAAAAGCCAGTATTTAATAAATTACCTAATGGGCCTTCCAAGATACAGTATCATAATGAGGTATCAAATATATTTCTTCCACAAAATGTTCTTTAAATAGATTAGTATTATCTCCAAAACCATGAAACACTAATAATAATCCCACGATATATATTGTACAATAACCTACGTGATATTGTATACAATGTGACTTGCTTTTTAAAAGCGTTATTTCGATGTCTGCTTCAAATTGCTAAAGCTGGAAAATAGGACCCTTAGGTAGCTCATGTTACAGCTGTGACCAATTTAAGGGTGCTACTATGTGGCTGTAGAGTAGCCCACATTCAATGGCTAGTGTCCATGCAATCAGAATGATGGTCATTTGGCAGAATTTTACTCTGACATAGGAACTATTTAATGGGAACACTCCTCGCCAAACTTTGCTCTGAGCAATACAGCCTTGGCTACACAGTGCTGTAACTCTACTCTGAAAGACATAATGCAATCAAGATGCAATATTTTCCACATCTGGTAATACTGCATGCACTATACGGTGATGATGCCCTTAGGCAGGTACTCACAGGAGCTTCTATGACACTGTAGTGTATGTCGAACCTTAGTGCTGCATCCAAGCCACAGGCTTTTGCACCGGGAAGCTCACCACACAGGCTTCAGTTTGCCATTAGCCTTATGACTGTGGTTGTTCGGGTATGGTGCTGGTGTCAGAAGTGGGATGTTCAGTTTACTGTGCTTTATAATCATAACAGCGTTGTTTCTGGATCATTCCCCCTAGCAAACAACCTGCAATATGTGCTTGTCCTCTTTAAACCAATATTTCATCTCTTAAACAGTAAAGCCTTTTCTTCTCTATCCAGTATCCACAAAGAAAACCTTCTGAAGAAGAACTTGTGATAGGCAACCTTATGCTTACAGTGGATGTACCAACTGATAATTTGGCAAAAATATTTGTTTTTAACGCATTCTTTATCTGTGTTCTCTTTCTTGAAATCTGTGTCACCGGGTGCCCACAATACTCCAACCTCTAATATTCCACTGCCAGAACTTGATCTGAACCCAAAACTTCCGTTTATTTTTTGCTGGCACATAAACTTTTTTCTGTGAAAGGAAGCTCAATATGATGCCACTGACCAAGTGACCATACTGCTCCATATTGCTAAACTAGATTCAGTAGAGGCCTAGATTTTCAGAGCCCTAGACTGTTGTGCCTGGAGCGCAGTGAATGAAAGTGGTCACTTGATCCGGGATAGAGATAAAAGGCATCTTGCTGGAGACGACGGAATCAAGGACCGAGAGAGGACCAAACATGGTTAGAGCCAAATGTTGGTTGGTGGTGACGCTGGGCGAGCAATTTCCAGACGTCCTTACAAATGAGGACACACTCTAAAAAATGTCGGGACAAAATTGGTTTTTTAGATTCAAAATGGTTTTTTGAAAAACCAAATTTCAATGCAAAACCAACATGGATTTTTTTAAAAATCCATTTTGGTTTTGCATTGAAATTTGGTTTTTCAAAAAACCATTTTGAATCTAAAAAACCAATTTTGTCCGAAATTTTTGAGAGAGTAGCACTGGCGTAGGACAGAAGCTTGGTGACACTGTGAAAGTTGTCACTGTGAAATTACAAGTGAGATTTGCAGCAGTTTAGTGCCAACTTGGACAGCTGAGAGAATAAGTAAACGTACATGTATGTACTTTATACTCTTATAGAAACTTGATTTGACAAATATAGCAAGTTTTAGCTGATTAAAAGAATTGAGCATTTTTGGAAAGCATTGATATTGTTATCTCTGGACTTCGGCTAGTGCACAATTCATACATAAATTTATGCTCAACAACGTTTATGGTATGGAAATTACAGCTTAACTGCAACTTCTTGTTTGACATTTTTAAATAATGTTACGTCATGCTCTACAGCAACATGTATGTGAAACAAATGTACAATTTACGACAGACTTTTACGTTAGAGGCTATGCAGAAGCTCCACAGCGCTGGACAGAGGCTAATTTGATAGACGGCCTTTCTATGTAATGCCACTTACAGTGGGCGTTTACCGCCCAAGCCGGGCCCTGATTGTCAGCCGTATAATGCCGAGGGTCAACGGGGTCAAATCTTCTTTGCAAATAACATTAGGTGTTTAAGGGTGGGAGACGGATGCGGGTAATAACTGAGAAATTAGTACGGTCGCAGCCTTGCATAGGAGAATTTAACCAGCTTGTTACCAGTAACAATAAATGTTTGTTTAAATTGTGCTTGTAAAACACATTATCAATTGAGTTTTGTGAACAAGTTTGTAACAGAAAACACATATTATGTTTTTTTGGAAGACAATTTCACATTGTAACTGTTTAAAATCACTGGCTTGCCAAAGTTACACTGTATCTCTAATACTCTACTGCTTGAAGTAAAATTGTTTTGCCTCCCAGGCATATGATCTAACCCAATATCTCTGACGAAAAAAATATTACTTTGCCAATTTGCTAATGTGTTTTTAGTTTGTGTTTTACGCCTCCGCAGCACCTTTAGCCAATTCGCTAATAATTATTATATGCTGAATATTCTAGAATCTACATATTTACATCCATATTATATTCAGGCACTCATCCATACGTTCTACATTAGACACTCTATACAACTCTGATGTCTGCAATATCTTACTCTCAGAGTTAAGCTCCTAGTAGTTGCAACTTGCAAGTAATGAACATGAAGCAATCAGCTTGCCTCCATAAAGATGGTATCAGACTCCTACGCTGGGTTCTGTGGATAGAGACTTTATTACAAGTAACAACATAAAGATAAAAAAATGACAGATCTGGGATGGTGTAGGATAGCATCAACTAATTGTATGGAGCCTTTGGTGTCTGACGGTCTGTTGGTAGCGGCGTCAGTAATAGTAACACAGTTGTCGTGTCATATGAGCGAGTAAGAGGCCGCATCTCCTTCGAAATATTTTTGGGTGAATAATAAGTCTGGTTAAATAAATGACTGCATTCCAAGGAGATGTGTTTTAGGGACAAAGGCCATAATCGTGTACCCCATTAAAACAATGTGAATGCATTTATAAGATTCAAGACACATACTCTAGACTGTTTTTATAAGGAGACTATAATGAAATGTAATGGATTGCACACTGATACCATGCACCACTAGTCCTCAACTTAAGATGTATACTGCATGCATGGGTTTTAAATGTGGTCTTAACTTTCGCTGCAAAATGTCACTGATGCCGATGACTGAAAAATGGATCACCAAGCCACCCAAAACCCAAAATTTGTTTGAACACCAAAGGCTAGTTTGACCAAGGCAACGGTCAGTGTGACTAAGCAAATGATCATTAGCCTTTCTTGTGGACACCTCAAATATGACTAGTGATATTAGTTTTCTAAACTAACAGTAGACTCAAATAGATGGTGGCAAATTCTGTGACCGAAAGAAGCCTTTTTTCTGCAAGCATGTGTGATCAGAAGTAGTCAATGTCATATTCAATTCTGACACTTTGTCTGACGGAAATTAACTCTCATGTATATCTGTCAGAGCTAAGCTCTATGAAGCTGGATTTATAAGATGTATTGTATGTGTGAGACTGAGGTGAAATATTTGCTTAGCATAGACGACCCTCAAAAATATTTAGGACCAAATAGGTTTTTTGAAATACCTAGTGGCTTTTTAACAACCATGATGGTTTTTGCATAGGTGTATGGTTTTTCTAAAAAAAAAATCTTCATTACAATACAGCTGTAGAATATTTCTGCAAAGCCTATAATTGGAATGACGTGGAGTACAGGGCCAAAACCACTCTGGTTTTTTAATGAACTGAGTTTTTTTGGAGCAAATGATCGAAGGTGCTACCTATTTGATAGCCTTTTTGTATGTTCATCTTGTCCGGTATAATATTTTTTAAATTCAATGATAATATATACCATTATCATAATTTGCAGATACACTGTTAGCTACTCAACTATCAAATTTAATCTGCTGTAATCGACAAACCCAAATTCGACTGAAACCATGTGTACTCCTGCTCCTCCCAGTCAATTCAAATGCAAACCCTGTTCTCAGTCTTTAGCACTACAATGTTCCCAGGCAAGAGCTAGGGGTTATGCAAGTTTAACCTTATTTAGCAGCTGACAGAGTTTAACAAGACCTGTTTAGGTCCCTGGAGACCTGACTAGAAGCCTCAAGAGCCTGCCACCTTCTCCTATTCCCTTACTTTGTTACTTAACACCTTGTCTTGTATACGCAGACAATCTTCCTCCTCTCTGTTTCGCACCTTCTTTCGCCTTACAATTCTAAGACATGCACAGCCAGCGATGTTTTTTCCTGCTCCGAGCGACTTACGTCTAGGGACTTAATGTCGGAGAAGTGTCAAGGGACTGTGTTCTACACCAGAAGACTTACACTCTATAACACAATATATCAAGGGACTTACACCGTAGATTTGAAGCTATTTAGGTACTTACATGGTATATGTGGAAACTTACACGACATATTAAGACGACTCACATCTAAGAATTACATCAAATGCATTGCATCAAACAGGAATTTTGTTGCAACATGAAAAGCTGCCTCTGAAACTGTTTCATGTAAAGGAAAACTGTATAAAAATAAAATGTTATGATACACACAGTGCAATGAAAAAAACAACAATTTTCTAACAGCATTAAGCTATGTTATATTGTTCTAACAAATAACAAACTCACCCAGTATATTGCATCACATTTGTTATTTTGTTTTAGATTCTGAGCAGTTCGGAACATTCTCATATGAAATGTATAGCGAATGATAGCTGAAACAGTTTCTCTATAAGTGTCCAGTTGAGACCAGGACATAGAGGATGTTATTTTGGTCCTTGACGTCCAAGCAATGAATCATCACCAAAATGATGTCGTCCCAAATACTGTATACACACACCCAACAAGTACTGCATACATACACCCAACACTGTACTGGGATATCTCAGTATCCTTGACATCAGTGTGTTGTACTCGTCTAATCTCCGCATCACCATTCAACCCGAAGCGGCTAAATTCGAAATGATCCGATATCGCCAGAGGGTGTTGTCAGTCCAAATAGAGAAAACCAGATCTATGGCAAAGAGATGGTTGGCCAGATACAGCCAGGAGATACAGTCAATGTTTGAGATGTAATCTCGTATGGAGCAGTTTCCTTGATATGAATTCACCATATGCCCTTTCCGCGTCAGATTCGATAAGTTCGGTTTTACTGTCATATGATGATACATAAGTGTGTAGATATTTCCAAGCTGTTCAGCCAACTTTGGTTTACATTCTGAAAGCTGTGTTTGAGATTTAATCTTTTGGAGATTTTCCTTGACGTGAAGATTTCAAATGACCTTTTGATATCTACACTGACTCAATAATGCATTGTTTTGCCTTTTTGGTGAAATTTATTGAGCTTTTAGTCTATTATAGAATTCTGCTGCCATGATGTCATTAGGGTTGTCATGAATGAAAATAAATTTCTATTCTTACAATAATGTGCAGATAAGGTTTCCCTTTCAGATATATCGTATCCTTGCATCCACTTAAATTTTTATTTTGTAGAAAACAACTACCAAGCTTTACATGATTTTACCTAGCAAATTTATGTGTGTCGCTAACCTGGATATTTCAAGTTGATGAAAAATACTTTTCAACCTCTATTTCTCAATCTATATCATTTATATTTTTGTGATTGCTAATATTACATATTTCGCTTTGCTCAATTGTACATGTGTCACACCACCCTAATAACTGCCAGAGGTTCCTGAGAAGGACTACTGAAAGCCAGTCTACTCAATTTATTGATATGAGTGCCCCGGAGAAATAAGATTTATGCGATATGTTTCTGGCCGAAATGAGCATCATGACTTCCTGCTGAGCCAAGGCGCGACATCTTTGACCATATGACCTTGTATTCAACGGTCTTTATGCAGTACTACCATAAATATCATATTTCTTTGATGCATGTGAATGGTCAAAATGGACTCAATTGAAAATGTCTATTTAGCATTTGGGATTTTTTTGATTTACTTTTGGTGGGGTGTTGTATGCCAGTAATCTTGCTTTTTGGATGTTTTTGATGTTCACCATATCTGACAGATATCTTATGGTCAAAATATGATTCAGGATGCAGCATATTGTATCAATCCTACACGACTATTCAGTTTCTTGAAAAAGAAAATTGTAAATCTCATAACTAGCTCCAGTACAGCAACGCAAAGCACATTTGACTGCGTAACCTCCTTCGATTCACTCGGTCAACGACCCCACATCTCATTTGGGTGACACCTGCAAGTCGTCAAATCTGAAGAGGGGCCAGAAGTGGTCAACTCCCGATTCAATCGAAACTGTGCAGTCAGTGGTCATTCGGGGGTCGTTCGGCTATTGCTCACGGTCAGCTAGTTACGTTGAGGAATTGCGTGAGTAATCCAGCCTGTTAAGTTGAAATTGGGAGGCAAACTTACGCGATTGACTTCCCAAGCAGTTAACGCAGAAACAAATCTTCCAGTCTCACCAGCAAGTCTCTTGGCTCTCCAGTTTTATTGAACGGCATTCATCCGAAAGGTCACCCACAAACTTAGTTGCAATTCACTCGCTTTTTTATACATTCCGGGAAATATGATAGTGTGTGCTAAAAACCCCATTTATGGGCCAGAAACAAACCTGAGGAGGCCATTAGTCTTTTGCGATGCAGTAGCACATTGTTCAGAGTGTCGACGCATATCAAAAGGCGCTATTAATTCTGATCACGGTTACCTCGAGAAGTTGCTACCACAAACGATGGGCTACTAATGGCCACAGAAGAAGCACCAGCAAAAAAATTAAAAGAAAAATAGAAACTTCCTGTTCTGACTGGACAGTTCCCTGTAGATTTCCAGAAGACACTGCTTTTCATGCATTGGCAATTTCGATGTTATGGAAGCACTGAATGCGAAGGCTGCATGCCAATAAAATGCTAATCGATTCTACCTTAGTATGTGTAATCATTAACAACAAACTTTAAATTCAGAATGCCTGACTGCTCTTTTGCGAAATTTTTAAGGTCTTCTCGTTCAAATTTCTAAATCTGATGTGTGCAATTTATGTCTGTTTGAAGCTTCATTGTAAATCATCAGGCAATTATTTACTTGGAAGTTACAACTTTTTTGACAGATTTTTTGTGTTGACACCAACTTTGCAAACTTATATAATACCAACTCTCCCATAGTGTGTATTATTTATGGTTCATACACAATGTACCTGAACACTTTTTATTGAAAGTCATTCACCATTCCATGGCATCGAATTTCATTTGTCGGTGACCTTCAACTATCAATTCTTGTCTTTTCTTTATCAGTATGACACCACGTTTCTTGCGCACAGTGTTCTTTAGAATTTCAATAGAAATTTATTGCTATATTTCTACATCTCCACTTTCATTGCATTGCATTTAATTTGGCGGTGACCTTTAATGAACCGGCTTCTGGTCGCCCTTGATTAATTTGGTCCTTGTAGAAGGAGCGCAGTGGTGGAAGAAAATTAAGACCAATCAGTCTGCGGCAAAGGATGAGAGAAGGAGTGTTTGAAGAAATCACAAAGGTCAGGCTGTTGACGGAAAGATGAGAGGATGCTGTTGTTTGATCTGCTCCGCAAGTAATCAATGTTATCGGGGCTGTAAACAACATTTGGACCGAGGAGAGGAAGAATTTGCCAGTACAAGAAGGAGACGTCAAAGTGATGTTGTACGGCAAATGGCAAAGCATGTGGCATGTGCGTTTGTGTATATATAATTGTACGTTTATGTACTCAATGAAAAGTTTGGTATATAGCAATTTAAAGAAAAATATAAGTGGACAGGAGAAAGAATTTGCCAATACAAGATGGAGACATTGACGTAATGTTGTATGGCAAATGGCAAAACATGTGACGTGCGCTTTTGTATATATATATAACTGTATATATATATAAAAATAGATGTTCAGTGAGCAAGATAATAATGCAACAAGAAAAATAGATGGGCAGACAGGAGAAAGAATTTTCCAATACAGGATAAAGACAAATGGTAAAGCATGTCTCCTGTTTGATTGCTGCGTCTACAATTCTACATGAATGTTCTCTGTGGATAACATGTTAAGACAACTGGCAAAATAGATGAGCAGACAGGAGGAACTATTTTCCAGCGAAAGATGGAACATCGTTACACAGCGCTTTGGCACAGACAACGAATGCCGAAGTATGTGGTCTGTACAATGTGCACATCAACCATGTTACATGTATAGTGTATGTGCTCCATGGCAAGACCAGAAGTAGATTGACAAACAGACCCGAGCAGGAATTAGCACGAGATGGAGACACTGCAATGTCACACAGTGCAATGTCAAAGCATTTGGCCAGTGCCGAACTCTGCATTTGTGTACTTTTGTGTACTATAGAAACTAGACAGGCAGACAGTAAGGGAAAAGATTCGAAACGAGATTGAGAAACCACAGTAATGTCGCACAACGAATGTCAAAACATGCGGCCCGTACAATATGTTCGCATCTCCAATTCTGCTTGTGATGTATGTACTCTGAAGAAAGAATAGCAAGACAACTTGTAAATAGATTGGCAGACAAATAGACCAAAAGATGAATTTGCAAGTACAACTTGGAGACTCTACAAGAAAGTTAAAAGTCACTGAGAGCAAGTGCGCTGGGTTTTTACTTGATTGATCTCCAGATGCAGGCAGTCAAAAGTAAAATTGACAGTAAGACAGAAAGAGATGTGCACCCTTATAGTGTATATTTTATAAGTAAATTTTCAGAAAGAGGGAGAAAATTTGATGCACAGGTTGACGGCAATATGTAAATATGAGGCTGTACGTCACTTGCTAGCCCTCGAGTTATCATATTGTATACATTTGAAATTGGAATCTGCGTTACTTTCTTTGGGCACTCCTTATGATATTCAAATATTCCAAATCGCCTAATGTGGGGTTTTTTTTTTAATCTTCATTGGAAATCTTCCTTTAAAAGTCTATTTTTAGATCAGGCTTGCTAGTCCTGGGGGAGACTTTTTGTACTGTTTATTTCCTCCCTTTGCTCATTAAACCCAAAAACCCATCTTGAGAACATGGTTTTTATGTCTTTAACCTGAAAACCATCTTAGCCTGAAACCCTGAAACTCATTGCTTAACACAGGATGAAATGACTGCATGAGAGGAGGCCTTTAAAACATGAACCCTTGGATTGCAAAATTATGCCTTGGGCGTGGTTAGCATGCTAGGGGTTGGGGAAATTTGGGTCATTATAGGTCACTTTGGGGTCATTCAGAGATCATTTTGGGGTCATTCAGGGTGATTTAGGGTCAAGTAGGTCATAAGGGTTGCAAATGAACTCAGTTTGTCTTGATTTGTCTCCTGGTCCCCACAGAAGCACTCTTGTTTCAAGGTTAAGGAGGTGATTGTTTTGTCCTGGCACAAGTTTTTTCAGTGTCATCTGTATCAAAGCTTCATCATCATTCTTCACCCAATGCATATCATTCCTCTATCTTCATGTATGGATCAGCCTGCATGTCAAGAATGGTTGTATTTTTAAATAGCTGTGGCATTTACACATTAAAGAACAGCGTGTTTTGTTGAAATATGATAATATCCATCAAAGTCCAACAACTAAATATTTTGTATTAAAATTGTGGTTATGACGATTAAAACAGAAGGCAAACTGCTGTGTAACAGTAACTTTGTAGTCCTTCTATTGTTGTCATATTGTTTTATTCCAAATCATTACACCGCAATGACTATACCATAGCCGAAGAATGATGTCAATTTCAGTTTTGTATGAAATTAGCTGAAGATTCATGAATGAATTGGATGATTCTTTTCGTTCCCTAAGTCTCTCAGCCTATTCAACCTTTAAACAAAGTAAAAATGTCGATATTCGTTAATGCAGCCTTTTATTCTGCATTCTATAAGGTAAAGTCGAAATGACCATGATGTTCTCATATAATAGTGAGCAATGAGCACCTATCATGTTGACTTCTGGTGACGTCTGTCGATTTTCCACTTGGGCGCAGCTCATCAACCCTGATTTTCTCTGACCATTTGCCATCTTGTATCTTCTGAAGACCTCAACTGCAAGAACTACTTGACAAGTGAAGCCCTTTGGCATTACTTCTGCTCTTCTGCTAATACTTGTCATGTCAACTGACCCAGAGGACCTTAAAAGTGCACCCTTCCTAATATTAGGCCTCAGTGGCCTCACACTGCCCTCCCATAAGCAACATAATACTTAGATCTTCTTAAACCCAAATACATATCTTTGTCTCCTTGATAGTTACTGTAGACACCGCATGCACATGAACTAAAAATAACGTGCAAGCACTTTAAGCAGCGCGAAATGTCAACATTATATAGGCTTACCCAAGCGGGGGGAAGCTGCCCTCCCTAATATATAGCAGTAGACCCACAGTGGACCCAGACTGTCACAGCTGAATGCACAAGGAGGCCACATGGCCAAGTGCACTGTAAACATGCTGCATGCAAATTCAGCTGCTCTTTGACCCCGTGAAAAGAAGCATATTTGTTTTCTTTATTAATTTTTATAGTAACAGTTGGGCACCAAAAGTTTATAGTCGTGATTTAAAATTCAGGAAAGGCTATATGCCAAGTTTGAATGAGATTTGTAAGCTGGGGCACCCACGGTTATGGTCATAAGTTTTGGAAAAAACTCTTCAGTAAGAGCTAGCGCTTCGTGCTGCTAAAAACAACACCCCTAGTCCAGGGGCATTAAATTTCACCTGGAACAAATTCAAATTTGGAGTTGATGCTCCTGGACTACCCGGCTTTCTGATATCAGGCCTAAAAAATCCATATGTATTTGGAGCTGCTAAAACCAAAAACTTAAATATTCTCCCCATCATTAGGCCCTGCATGTAGGTACGTTTGATTGACATGAACCATAAAGTACCCCCTTTCTTTATATTTCCACACGTACATATTCTGATCTATTTTAGCATGGAGGAAGCACAATAGACTATGTATTTGGCGAAATCACGTACTCATAGGTCACAGGTCACTTCATACTTTTATACAACAGAGATAAGGAGTGTCTAGACACCAGGTCCAACAAGAAACTAGGGATTAACTTTCACTGAAGTATTTGTTCTTATTTTCTTTAAGAGACAAAAATGCAGAATGTGAGGAAGTGGAAGTGATATTCCATTCTACCAGAATAGTGTCTGGGCTTCTGTGGGAGTATCCTCTATCATCTAAGTAACTTAATGTTGAAAGTGACCTAACATTGAGCTACTAAAGAAGAGGATTTTATTGTATTGTAATAAAACTGATTTGGTTCAACCAGTCTTGGTGAACCTCCTCAGCAGCTCAAAGACGAAGGAAAAGCCTTCACATCTGAAATGTTTAATTTATCAAATCAAGTATGTTAGAGCTGTTTGCAGATTAGCAGTCCAAACAGTTTCAAAATTAACAGTCAACTTGGTCTTGTGATGTCATTGGCTTAAAATGTTTTGTTGTGTCAGTTATGGTTATATCTGTTTATTCATTTCTTGTCATATATATATCTGGCAGCATGGGTGACAGTAAACAAACTAGTTGATTGACTTAAGTTACTAAAAAGCTGGCAATGATATGGCCATGCCAGTTGGCGAATATTTTTCCAGTTGACCACCAATCTGCAAAGAGCTCTAAGGTCAAACAACCACATAGGCCACCTGTCAAACCTCCGCCTGTTGTTGTTGTCGTTGTTGTTAACTTCGCAATGCCATATTTGGTCATCAACTGATCCTTTGGGAAAATATTTCGAAGGAGGCTTATCATTGGAACATTCTTCTTTAGATTTCTATCAAATTATGATTTTGCCAACATTGTACGTAATCTGGCCCAATTCTGGTTTCGTAATGCAAAAATACAGGATGAAATCAAACTCCGCCTCCTAAGTGGCTCTTTCGAATAAGAAGCGTCTTCTGGTTTTCTATCCACTTCTTGGAACATAAAAGAACTTGCCTGAAACAGAACCAGAGGAGATCCAAAAGCACTGAATCAAAGATCACTTCTCCTAATGTCATTGGCCTCAAATGGAGCAGAATTTTTTATGGCTCAATTCATATGACAAGGCAGCAGAAACGAAGCTAGTAGTCTCTGATGACCCGCCTCTCCCGGGGCAATCTTTGCTCAAATGTCATGGTTCCCCCGGTTGTTTGGTATCATCAGGGTTAAGGTTGCATTGATTCATTTATAAATAGATCTTTTATTGTTTCTGCTTGTGATGGTAAAAGTTTGGGTTAGATTTGTTTGAGGTAGATTCTATTGCCGATATAATATTAAATACCCATGTTAAGGCAGCTGGGTGGCTGAGTGGTTAAGGTTCCCACCTGCTCTGAACACCGAAGGACTTCGCCCGCATGGGTTCGAGTCCTGGGTGTGGAACCCAAAATTTTCAGTGGACTTTCATCAGCAAAATCTCAGCTGGGTGTCATTCGGAAACGTTAAATTGACAGCTGCTTATATCAACGACTGTGTTGAGCAAGGAAATGATCCCTCACAGGCTCACACGCGGTCAATTCGATTCTTTTCTCCATAATTCCTCCAAGGAAATTTGATTTTTTCCAATTGATAATTTGACATATATATTTGGTTCACAGAGAAGTTACCACATGGGAAAGTCGTACCGAAAGTGTCACTGTCAGTAAAAATGCCGAGATATTTTTGTTATTTTCTTTGCAAAAATGTAAAAGCAATAAACACAAAATGTGGCCCTGATATCAATATTTACTGTGCTGAATCCCACTGAATGATGTGATTTTTGAGGGTTACTACCTAATGGTAAGATGGGGAGCCACTACATAAAATCCCAAATATGGTGGGAGGTAGCAGCTCAACTAGTTTATGGCAAGCAGGCTCAACTTGAGTGTCCATAACATGTCCAAGTGGTCCACTTTTAAGACCTCAGAAGACCTGGGGCCACTCCATCATGACCTGGACTTCCGGTTCTAGTACGAGGGCCCTACAATGTGGGATAGGGGGCACCCTGATTGGAATCATCCCTGACCTTCAATGTGCATGGATTTTGGCCTAAAATCTTCCAGTTGAGGCATTTCAGCATTGTTTTAAGAATTGTTATGAAAACATGCAGAAACGAAAAAAAAACACACACACACACAAAAAGATAGTAGACCCAACGTCAAAACATTTGGCATTATCAATTGGAGAGCCTTATTCTCAGATACCGGTAATCATGATGCTCTCATAAAAGTTCAAATTAATTATAGTCCACTTGAAAATGGAAATAAATCTGTGTAATGGCAATACAACTGAGAAATATATTTTTTGACTCAGGCACTGTTCTATCTCTGTCAATTGAAGATAAATTGATCATGTCAGTTCGGTTACAAGAGTTCCTCAGCCACAGTAAGAGGACTGGGTACGGCCAATTTGTATTTATATGATACATGTAGTTTTACAGGTCTAGTATGGTGCTTCATACTATTGAAGCCTATATCACTGCCCTGTGCAATGCTAATTAAGCTGGTCTTGGCTGCATGTGTCATTTCATAATAACCGTTAAATAGCCATTTGAGACTCATTAGTTCCAGTGCATTTCACCAGGTGTCCAAATGCAGCTCAACGCCTAGTGCCGAAGCTGTGAGCTGCTTTTAAGCATTGTTTAACAGTTGGTTCTATTTCATGCCTCTGCAAAGTGGAAATTAGCAAATTATGCTGTCAATGGTTAACATGCATATTTATTGCATAATGCGTCAACAAGTCTCTCTTTCCGGGGGGGTGGGGGGGGGTACTTCCCCGACTTTTATATGGATGCGCCACAGCAATTTTGAAAACCTGAACCATTCTAATCCAGAAACCACACCAAAACCAGAAACCATTTTAATCCTTCAGTAAAATTTTTCAGAACAATTTTACTCTTTGTGCCTTATAAACCATTTTAATCGTCTTTTCAAGCCGATTCTAATTTCTAACGATACCAAACATGATGGGGTTGCAAAAACTGGTACCAAATTAATCTGAATTGTCAAAAAACAAAAACCTTTTTAATCCCTAAATAGCCAAAAAAGCACATCCAGCTATATACACCTTTACATAGTAAGTACTCCCCCCCCCCCCCGGTCTCTCTTAATGGTCTTTGTCAAGAATATTGATACATATTTGCCTGTTTTTGTAGTGATTTACATCAATGAAAATTTACTAAAATTGTGTGTCCTTTCAATGTACTCAAATTGTGTGTCCTAACCAAATTCTCCGGAAGATACGCCAGGTTATATGCAGTGTTAATTCTTTACAACAAGCTTTTTTTACATATTTAAAATGGAAAATAAATAAATTTGAAAGACATGCTATAACTGATTTTACAAATGAGCTTCCAAAAAGTGGAAAATGGCACTCTAGAATTTCATCATGCATTTAGTATGCACATGCAAATATGATCAAAAAATATTTTCAAATCCACATGTCAAAAACGAACAGCAATAATTAACATGCAATAGAGAAACACAATGTCCTTCCCACACAAGACCACAAAACGAAATTGTTATAAGAAAAAGTTCTGATAATTGTTCAGATTTAACAAACTGACCAATAGATAGAAAGGTTCAGAGAAATGTAGATACATAGGGATCTGAAGGAGTCAAGGTGTAAATTGGCAAATAGTTCCGGTGTTTACAACATACGTGGCTCCAAGAAGATCACTAGGTCCACTACAACTATTGCTGTGTTAAGTTTATAGGTGGTATTACTAAAATTCCTTAATGATTGTTTAAATTCTGTCGCAAGTCTGCAGTAGTTCTAAGTCGCACGAATTGCTGCATTGATTGCACGCTTTGTCCTGTCACAAAAGTAACATGCATGAGTCACTACAATCTGTCACTAAACCTTTTGTGTTACATGATTTGTAACAATTATTGGCATTTGATACAGACCATGTTTTACATGAAGCAACCTATATTGATGGCATTTTCATTGCAGTAGCATTGGGACAGATAGATAGATGGATACAGGAGTAGAAGGATAAAGGATATTTGGATGCAGGTTAGACAGTCAGTCAGAAGGAGCTGGAGTACATATTGAAGTTGGCGGTGGTTTGTATCGTTTCAATTTTGTCCAAATTAGTGCCTGGTTGAATTATCTTTTTGTGTTTTTCCTGTCTGTAAGTTGCACAATAGAGATATTTTAGTTAATCTCTTATCTCTTTGATATATGCAAAAAACAAATTATATATATATTTCACGTACTCCAAACTTCTCTTCAATGCTGCTTCTGTCACTGCAGTATATCAACATTTTTGTATGGTTATTTCTTTTGCCTCATAAGCTATATTGCCTTTTTATGATTATCAATTAAGAACTTCTTTAACAGAGCAACAGAACAAATATATGTGTGAATTTATCTGCTTGGTTGGAAACGCTTGTTATACCCTGGAGTTGTATAATCAGGTTAATTTATACACTCTAAAAAATGTCGGGACAAAATTGGTTTTTTGGATTCAAAATGGTTTTTTGAAAAACCAAATTTCAATGCAAAACCAAAATGGATTTTTAAAAAAATCCATTTTGGTTTTTTGCATTGAAATTTGGTTTTTCAAAAAACCATTTTGAATCTAAAAAACCAATTTTGTCTGGAATTTTTTAGAGTGTACTTGTGTCTGAAGTTCTTTGTGGTTTTCTAATTCCTTTCTCTAAAAGCTTGTTATTGTCATTCCAATTTTTCAAGTTGCTTGTTATTCCTTTATTTGCTTCAAGTATTTCTCTTAAGTGTCTTTTTTTTTTCAGGTCTAGATTGCTTTTGTGGATATGTGGCTTGATAATGAATCAATTTGAAAGTTCAACAGCAGTTCTTTTAAATTCAATCTAACCATCACATAGATAACCCAGCCTTTGTTCTTTTAATTGGCTTTTCCAAGTGTTGGAGAGTTTATTTCTTATTTTGTTTTAAATCCAACGGTGTTAGAGTTGTGAAACAGATCTATGGGAAGGGCAATTGAAAGAATACCAGATCAGAATGCAGGAAAAGCGGGTAACGTATATATTTAGCCATATAGCTAAGTTGAGTAGAAACCTGAAATTTGGTTGTCATTATCCACTGTGCTGTGCATTTCATTACAATTTTCTATCATCGATGTGAGATGGAATCGTCTCAAATAAAATCCAGCATAAAACAGTTAATGTGAAGGTGTATTAGTATATGATTCATAAATAATCATGATATAACAGTGATCTGTCATTTTAAATCTTGCCTCAGCTGTCTTTCTTTAGCTGTCTCTACAATACGGAATAGCTTAGTCTACAAATACACGCATTGTCATAGACATCTAAACTGAAAGTTACAGACAACTAACAGCTCTTGATTCTTATTGTTGCAAAACCATATTAAAGATTGTGAAACTGAGCTCAGTCAGCTGCATGTGTTGAGAAATTTGTACCATGAAAGAGTATTCATTGTAATGCTAAATGTACAATGTTACTGTCATGCAAATGCATGCCATGCATCAATAGAATGGTCCATGCCAAGCACGGTCTGTATCAAATGCCAATAATTGTTACAAATCATGTAACATAAAAGGTTTTAGTGACAGATCGTTGTGACTCATGCATGTTATTCTGTGGCAAGACAATACATGCAGTTCATGCTAAATTGGCTGCAATGTGTGCGACTTATGTCAATTGATTTTCGCAGGCATTTTATGTTGGTGTCTTATTTCGACTAACAATAATTGATGAATATCTCTGCATGTACTTATAGATATTGTTGCCCTGTACACAAAACTTCTCGGAAGCAGCAATGGGTCTGTCTCGAAGTGTGCCAGTATCTCTTCAAAAAACATTTATATTTCCTGAATTTTGTATTTTTTCAAAATGTGTTATGCTGTTGCCACCTTCTGATGATTTTTTTGCCATCTTGTGTAGATGCCTGAACTAACATCGAACTTTTTAAACCAATTTGACTTTTCGAAGAACTTTTTTAACCAGTTCCACTTTTCGAAGAACTTTTCGAAGAACTTTTCGAAGAACTTTTCGAAGAACTTTTCGAAGAACTTTTCGAAGAACTTTTCGAAGAACTTTTCGAAGAACTGTCAGAGGACTGAACTTTTCATGTCTTCTAACCTTGTCTATTACTATCTATCTCTCTGTCTAATCTGTCTGTTCATCTATCAATCTTTCCATGCAAATATGTATCTATCATGTATATATGTATACTCCTATTTGTGATCACTCCATGTTCTATATATTAATACTCTTCTGATTAATAAAAGCAACGAAAGCAAGTACCAAATGCCTATATGACGAGGGACTTGTTCTTTATATAAGAAGCTAGTGAGGGCAGTTGACCTGCATCCCTAATTACCCAACATCAAAGGAAAAACAGATGTCAGCATCCCACATCTCCCGTGCTGCTCCATCCTAATATTCACGCATCTAGTGTCTACTTCAGCAGTAACAACACCAGTAGATGATATTTTGAGTCAGATATATCGGCTTAAATGATAAATTGAGATGGTTGCACATTGCACAATTCCTTTGAGCCGACATAGTTTTTTAAAGTCATGACCACGGACAAATTATCATAACTTAAAACAACAAGCTAATTAATATTGTTAGCTCAAAAGAATTGTACAACCATGTGACTCAATCATTTAAGCTGACTCAGAATTTCAAATTTAACAGTGTAGGGATGTATCTAGTTTCAGTATTCTCACCAGCTGACTCTTTTGCCTAGATAGGTTCAGTTCGGAATCGGTTTTGGCCGAATCCGCAGCTGGCCTCAAAATCGGAATCGGATTGAATCAGGTAGCCTTTACATATCCTCTACAACTATGATAAGTGCCTGCCTACCATTGCCATTCTACATATTCAGGAAAGGAATTTACTTTTAGCCTTTGACTAGCACAAATAAACAGTTTACTCTCTTTACTATATAAAACTTTAATAGTGTAATCCTGTCCAGGTAATGGGATAGAGGAAATTGTCAACCCAGCAGATGTTCACATCATTAGCAGCTAGATGACGTCATCAGACAAGTAGAGGAATAGAAAAAAAAGGTGGATAAAAATAGAGAAAGAAAAACCAGACTGCTTAACAGATTGATGGTGGTAGCTATTGCAAGGATTTTGTAGTCTAAGCTCCCTAAGCACTTGATTGTCATTGGAAGTCAGTGTCTCTTTGCCTGGATAAATTGAATTTACCTCTATTGTTCACTTTATGAGATATTGCATTTAATTCATTTGTTTCAATACTGTTCAGTTAGTTTAGTTCATGGCAATAATGAATATTCGGAATGTAAAGAAAGTACCATCTCAATTCAGTGCATTTCCTTTTATACTGAGTTCAATTTTCTGTGATGTGTCAACTCAGAGATATTCACTTTGTCAAATATTGACTTTGCATCATAACGTTATAACAATGTCATTTCTACTTTTCAATTCTCCGTAATTTGCACCAGCATTGTAATGTTGTCATGACGTTGTCAAAACCTTTCTGATACGTCAATGTGCCCATTGGGATGCTATTTTAACATATGGACAGAAAATGGCGATGGTCACAGAATAACAATCATTATAACTAAACATGAAATATTCCTAATCTGAGAATGTCGGGGCCCATCTCATGTTTGATTCAGGTGAACGCGTTGGCTTTTTTTGATGCCTGATGGAAATTTGTGCGTTTTGCAAGCCCCAAGTTGTTTGATCAACAGCAACAAATATGCATGAATTTCCTTAAAACATTGCAAGGCTAAAAGCAAATTATCATATACAGATCTTTGCTGAGATACCAAAGAAGTTAGATTGTGCATTATTTATGTCTTGTAATGTTGTTTGTAACATCACAAAATGTTGAAACGATTGCAAAATGTACATGTTTATAAAATCTAATGGAGAACAGTGTCGAATAACATGCTGCAATTAAAAAATATAATGAATAATCCGAAATAGCTCAAAATTTATGTTTCAAAATCCTGGAAATGCATGCCTTGTTTTAATTTACAAAGAATTTGATAATTTAAATAAGCATTTGAGACAATACAAATGTCAACTTCCAACGCATAATGTTACAAAACCGATATATTGTTGCCATATCAAAAGATCTGTTACTTAAATTGATACTCTTCAGAAATATTTAATACTTGATGAAAGTTATTTTTGAATGATATAAAAACGTATTTAAGGAGTATTTGATACACTACATGATTGATTAAATTTGTTTTTATAAAACAATTTTTTCATTTTTGTGTAATCAAAATCCAGTGTCAATTTTTAAAAGAAAAAATTAAAATAATGTCAATACCAAATCTGGTATCAGAATAATTGAATTGATAATCAAAAGTGAATTTGATATCCCACTGGATTTTATATCACAGTTTATATAATGAGAGTAATTTTACACATATTATGTGAATTTACAGAGTATAGAGCTTTCATTACATATGTTGCTAACTCTTGTGTAAATGTCATCCATATCATATAGGTCTAAGGAAGGTTCATTCATCATATTACAATATTTAATTAAGTTCTGTTATGAAACTTTGTCCAAATTGATAGATAGAGAGATAAATATATATAGACATGATTATAAATATATAGAACAAGATTATTAGATTGGGCCATTCTTTCATTGGTTAAAGAAAGATGGATTCGGGAAGTGCAGCCCTCCAAGCCAAGTTTTGGGCACTCGCAAGGCTTGACTGATGAGATTGGGGAAAGAGCAGATGTCCTCAAAATATAGTGTGAGGGATCTTTTACCAGCCAAACACAGACACTGATACTACTACAAAATTAATGTCTCATACAAATAACATCCAGCTGAGATAGATCTTGAAGGTCCACTGAAATTAATGTTGGGCAATATGAACCCATGCAAGCAAAGACCTTAGTGCAGCCACCTCTATAAGATTGAGTGATAGATTAATTTACTCATTTATTCATTCATAAATTTATTCATTCATTCAATGACTCATTCATTCATTGACTCACTTATTCATTCATTTGATTGACTCATCCATTCATTCATTCATTGACAATCGATCCATTTGTTTGCTGACAGAAGATTTGATGATTATAGGCCTACATTATATTCCTGTTCTGATTTCTAAAACATCATTTTGATGATTTTCTAGAAACATGCAGGCTACATTCTGAAGCCAGAGATCTATGAGACAAGGCATTTAAAGTGACAAGTAATTGATGACTTGCTATATTTCATTGCATTGTTGTACAAATCAATCAACCCTTATCTGCTACAATGGTGAAAGGGAAAACATTTCACAACTGCAAACGTATCATTGATATATGACTTGTTTATGGCATTTCATATGTGATTTAAAGCTTAGAAGATTGATATTGCCACTCCAAGACAGGAGTGTTGGTTTATGGGCGTTCTATGGGACTTGCAGGATTTTGGCTTAGGCTCCAAGACTCCAGATCTAGGGTTAGGGGTATTTGTGATTTTTGTTGATGTATCGAAGATATGGGCTTCTCTTTGATTAAAGTGTTACTGAAATCAATTTGAGATTTTTCAAGACACCGTAGGCTAGTGTATACATATTGTATGTTGTTGCACTGGGCGTGGAATTCAATGCTTACTATTGCTTAGTGCACATATCTAACTTTAGATGAGTGTGGGATTCAATGCATAGGCCAAGTGCTCATACAACTAAATTAATAATAAGTCTCTACAGCAAAGACAGCCAAAAACGAATGGCTGTGCTGTGTTTAGATACTCGGGTCAAAATGAGGAATTATTTGACCATTTCAAGTTTTAATTTGTTTTATTTTTGTTTTCTCTAGTACAAATATAGATGCTGAACATTAAATTTGCCTTTGTGGCCTCCGATGTGACGATATTTTCAGCTGAATTTTCTTGCAAAACAATGGATTTTTTTCTTTTCTTCTTTCTTAAGAGTCACCAATTTCAATATCATGCGCTGACTACTAGAGTGGGTTGGGGCAAGAAGCCTGGGTTAGGTGAGAAGGCCCGCCAGGGTAATATCTAAACTTACATTTTTGGTGCTTTTTCTTATTTATAGGATTGACGTTAAAGGCTTTTTAGGTGACATCACAAATTTTCAAGGAATTCAGCACCAAACCATAGACGTAATTTAAGAAACAAAAAAAGGTGCATGGATTTTGTAACTTTGATTAATTCTGTGAAAGTGGGTGTCAGAAATAACTTTGGAAATTTTTAAAAGTATAATGGATATCTGCATTGCTTAACTTTATGACCATCACATAAATATGATTTGGATCATGTATTAGGCATTTTAGCTCAAAATATAGAGGTCAAATTAAAATATGTGGGTTTGGGGCGAGAGGCCCCACATATGGTATGGGGCATGGGGCCCCCTTCACTGAGGCCTCGAAGCTGCTTCCGGAACTATTTAATAATGTTTACTCTACCATAAATCTTGATAGAATAGCTAATTGAAATAGAAAAAATTTTGGCCGAAATTGAAAAAGGGCAAAAAATATTAAAAAATAAATGCATGAACAGAAAAATTCTGAAATTCAGAAAAAGTGAATAGAATGCCTCAAAAATGATAGAAGAACCCCAAGAAATAACTTTCAAGCTGAATTCGCTCGCAAAAAAAAATTGCCATAGGATTATAATAGGGGGCTTCTTGCCCGATGGGTGGGGTAAGAAGGCCATTTTAATTTTTTTACGAAAAGGGCCGTAACTCCTTTATTAAAATTGGTAGACACTTGTTTCAGTAGTCATAAGTAGAGTCAAATGATCCCTTTCTGACAGCATAAGCATTTAAATAATCGACCACAAAAAGTAGGTCAAATGGCATCTCGAAGTTAAGGGGGGGCAGCATGCCCCGCGCTACTCTACCTTATAACTTTCACTTCTAGAGAAAACAGTGTATTATAAAGTGCTCAGATGAATCGGATCCTATAAATTATTCAGTAAACCTCTGTGCAGACGTCTTAAAAGCTTGTTTCTAATTCTTTTGTATCTTATCACTTTAGTGGAATAATTTAGTATCTAGATCTGCTTCTTCTAGGTTTGATATTCATACTTTGAATTTTATAGACTGCATTTATAGATTTTATTTGAGGTGTTTTTTACCTATGTTTTTGAAATTCATGCGGGTTGGGGTAATTTCTGTGCACTAAAAATTGCAATTAGTAATTTTTCCATTCGTCTCCTTTTTTTAGATTTGGTATATCTGTACTTTCAACATATATCTGATCTAAAGTAGACTTCTAAATCTAGTAATTTTTGGAAGGAAAAATTATCGGATTTAGTACTGACTGTTTAGATGTTTCCATTATGATGTGATTTATTTTTTGTCTAATTAATCTTTTGATCCTTTGTAACTTTAAATACAGTAAGGCTATTTCATGATGAAAACGCTTAACTACCACTGCTGAATGTTATACAATAGCTGACTTTTCAAATGGTAAAAATGGCATATGATCACAGACTAATTGCCATTTGCATTCCTTTTAAAGCAAATTAATAGAACTTAAGAAAAAATGTTCCCCCTTAAATGATGGTTGAATATTAAAATCCTACATTAATGTTTGATATTTGTCTATCTATCTATCTATCTATCTGTCTATCTATCTATCTATCTATCTATCTATCTATCTATCTATCTATCTATCTATCTATCTATCTATCTGTGTGTCTGTCTATCTATCTATCTATCTATCTATCTATCTATCTATCTATCTATCTATCTATTGTTCCCCTCTACCCTTTTCTCTTCATTCCCATACTCCCCCCCCCCCCATTTCCTTAATGCCTTTATTTCTCTCTCCCTTCCTTCCTTACTTGCCAATTTTTACAAGGTATTGGCTCATCAACAAATTTGATGAGTCGATACTGATTTAGGTTTCTATCACTGTAATCCTTAATCCATTTGTAATGATTAGCATAGACAGCTGTTCAGTCAATTTAACTGAGTTAAAACAGCTGGATAAGTCTACGGTTCAGCTGGGCTTTAACATTCGAATAATATCCATTGAAACATTTTTTACATGTTTGACTTCAGTAATGTATGTATTTGCAAAAAGTACCAATTTTTATTTCGTTTTTACTCAAAACATGTTATTGATATTTCATTTCTGAATAAGATTGACAGTTTTCTTCCATTTTAGTAATTTTTAAGGTTATAGTGTTTCATGACTCAAATGTTTTAAATTAAACTTAATTGTATAAATCAGTTGGTCAATGTAATATAGATCGACTGTGTATCTATGTCGTCCAGCTGTCTGTCTGTAATTAAGCAGAAAAATATTCTGGTATTCATAATTTTAAAGGTATTATAATATTACTTTGTGTAGGCTTTCATACTTATGTCACGATTACAATTTTGGGTAAAATTTCAAAAGATAGATTTAAAAATGTTCGTGATTTTTACCTTTTGTTTCTTTGTATGAACTGTTGCTATTTTTGTCATGATTTGTTTATTATTATGGCCAACACGATTTCTGCACAATTAAATGTGTCAGAACTTGTTTATATTTTAAATGTTCTCCCATACACGTTCTATTTGGACGTATAATTTAGATGCCAAATCTACGTGTTAGAATTCATGTCGTTTTCGCAATAGCTCCATTGAAAAACATGTCACAAATGGGAACATATACCTATTTCTATGGCTTTACCAATTTGAGCTAGCTATTAAGGATGGGACAAATGATCCAAACATTTTCCCAAGCTAGATATAAACTAGTTCTTCACACCTTCGCTTGAATACGTATTTTGTACTCATTAAGATTCATGCAATTACTTGTCTTCTATAACCTCCTACATGCTCAATTAACAGAGTCTTGGAGGGCCCCAAAATTTCCAGTGAACCTTCCTGAGCAAAAACTCAGCTGGATGAAATTGGGATGAGACATTTTAAAAATTGGTAACCCCTTGTTTTAATGTCTCTCCTGGGCGAGTAAAAGATCCCTCAAATAGGGTAAATGTGAAACATGGTTGAGGACTCCCGTTCTTTATATTGATATTGACTATAACAAAGTAAATAACGAATTGCAGACACTGAACCTAGATATGTTAATATCTACTCAAGAAGATGTAAATGAGGCTATGAAAAGGCTGCAAAACCTCCTTGTTGCTAGTCTTGATAAACATGCCCCCAAAAAACAAAAGGTCGTAAAAAAAACACACTTTCAATGCATGACAAAAAGACTTAAGAAAGCTATACTAATACGAAACCAGTATAGAAATAAGTTCTTTAAACATAGAACCGCCACATACTTAGCGAAGTATCGGAAACACAGAAATGTGGTAACACTGATAAAAAGAGAAGAAATAAAAAAATATTTTGAAGAAAAGAGCAAAGGTGGAACTCGCAATAAAGATTTTTGGAAAGCTGTAAAACCACTCTTCTCAAACACTAAAACCAAAACAGACAGTATTCCGTTGAGAGAAGGGAACATTATTATTACTGACAATGATAAAGTTTGTGACATATTTAACAATTTCTTTCAGCAAATAGGATCAGAAATAGGTGATATAGAACAAGTCGGAATGTCTATAGAGGCAATAGTAGAAAAGTACAAAAGCCACCCTAGTGTTAAATTAATTTATGAATCAATTAACTCTGTTAAAAAAAGCTTTAAATTTAAAGAAATTACGGAATATGAAATCAGGAAGATAATAAAAGGACTCTCAAGTAAAAAGGCGGCAGGTTATGATGAAATTCCTATTAAATTCATAAAAAGTACCGCTTCATCTGTCATAAAACCTTTAACTAAATTAACTAACATGTGCATGCAACAAAATGTATTCCCTGACACGATGAAAATGGCTAATATTACTCCAATATATAAAAAGAAAGATAAGTTAAATAAAGACAATTACAGATCAGTGAATTTACTGCCAGCTCTGTCTAAAATACTGGAAAAAGCACTCTTCAACCAAATACAAGAGCACATGAACTCATTACTACATGAATACCTATCGGGGTTTAGGAAAGGATATGGATGTAATGACCTACTAATTAAAATGACGGAAGACTGGCGAGAAGCTCTCGATAAGGGACTCACTACTGGTGTGGTGGCTATTGACCTCTCAAAAGCTTTCGACTGCATGTCTCATGAGCTTCTGGTAGCTAAACTACATGCATATGGATTCAATACTGATGCTTGCAATCTTACAGCATCATACCTTACTAAACGCAAGCAAAGAGTTAAGATAGGAAATACCTTTTCGGATTGGGTTTATAACATAAAAGGGGTTCCTCAAGGATCAATTCTAGGACCCCTCATGTTTAACATATTCATAAATGACCTTCTCTTTCACAATCTTAACTCAAGAATTTACAACTATGCTGATGATAATACTCTAAGCTTCTCAAGTCTAAGTACTGAAGATGTGGTAATGAAATTGAAGCAAGACTGTTGCAAAGCCTTAGAATGGTTTCAGCGAAATAAGATGAAAGCAAATGCAGAAAAATTTCAACTGATGTTTTTGAACAGATCAGAGCAAGTCAATGTAGGAAACATTAAAGTCAATAATACCGAAATAAATTCTACAAAATCGATTAACATATTAGGTGTGGAGCTTGACAGCAAGCTAAATTTTGAAAATCACATCGATGATACATGCAAAAAAGCAAGTAAACAGATAAATGCACTTAAACGTATGAAAAATTGTCTGGATAAATCGTGCAAAACTACCATATATAATAGTTATGTAAACAGCAATTTTAACTATTGCCAAAATGTATGGATGTTTACAAACAAAACAAATATGGACAAACTCGAAAAAACCAACAAGAGGGCTTTAAGATTAGTTGTAAATGATAACAATGCAAATTATGAAGCGATTTGCAGGGAAGAAAAGCAATTGAAAATATATAAGAAATGTATAAAGCAAGTAGCTATTCAAATGTATAAAATAAAAAATAAAATCTCTCCACAATATTTGCAAAGCCTTTTTAGAGCTAGGGAGCAAAATTATGACTTGCGTGACAATGATCAATTCGTTATTCCAAATTTCATGACTATCAGCTATGGCAAAAAGAGTCTCAGGTACTATGGGGCTAAATTATGGGCAAATATCCCTCTAGAGATTAAAGAAAAAAACTCAATAGCAAGCTTCAAATCTGCTGTGGATATATGGTTAAGAAGTATAGATGACACAACCAACATAGACTTTCTGTGAAACATGTATACATTGGTGAAATGCAAACATGTATGTAGAGCTAACTTGCAAAATTGTGTAATGCATGTTAATCGTAAAAGTAATTCGATGAAAATTTTGATATTTCCTTATGTCTGTGGTGCTGAATTATAGAAAGACAGTGGTGCTCGTGAAATGTACCTCAGGATTCTTCTTGTAATTAGAGTAGTTAGTTTTATGTTGTAGCAAAATGTTTGATATCATTATTGTTTTTATTTAATTTATGTTCTGTTATTACTAGTACTAGTAAGGCTGTGAGAGTTGCGTGGTATGGCTTTCAGCGGTTGCCGCTGGTCTATACTTCGCGGCTCTCATGCCAGATTTAAGTAATAAATAATATACATAATAGTGTTCTGTAAGATTTTAGTTTAAAAAAATCATATATAATTTGTATTACTCTGTTCTGATTGTATGTCGTACAGAAGCTTTTTGCTTGGGCACTGCGCTGCCACATGATTCAATACGACTTGAAATAAAATTTTACCATACCATACCATACCAGTTCTCTCTCCATCACATCAATCAGCCCTCGAGAGTGCTAAGAACGGAGCTTAGAGGGCCGCACTTTATAATACAATATCTATCTATCTATCTATCTATCTATCTATCTATCTATCTATCTATCTATCTATCTGTCTATCTATCTATCTATCTATCTATCTATCTATCTATCTATCTATCTATCTATCTATCTATCTATCTATCTATCTGTCTATCTATCTCTTGTATGAACCATCTTATTTGCTAGTCTATAACTGCTTTCTGCATATACCCTTAGAGTGTAGCCTACTTAGTAGCCCACAAACCTTTCGATAAACCTACAATGTTCATCTAGTATTTCTGTACTTGCCTACCTAACAACCTACTTTGTAACCTATCAACCTGTATCTATCTTCCTGCACACCTGATACTAAATACAACCTTTACATTAACTCGAGCACAGTTCATATACAGAGCTACCCGCGCCATCTAAAATTGCAGTTTTGGCTGGCTGGCTGCTGTTGCTGCTAGAACAGCCTGCTCAAAATGTGGTGAGCATCAGTTGATGCTGTGAGGCTATGCAGGCAACATCTATATATTGCCATGCTTAGTGGATGCACTTGTATAGCTGTTATGATACCGAATTAGGATACCTTTTAGGAGTGATAAGGATATGTAGCACACATGTTTGGAGTACCGCAAGGATACTGTTTTGGACCAATATGTACTTTTGACTAAATCTAGGACTATGTACTACAGTTTTAGACAACAGTTTTGGAGTACCAGGGAACCTAAAAGTTAGGACTACCCATGCATTTTAGCCTACCTGACTACAGTTTAGCATAAGCAGTGATACAATATTAGACTACCACCAATGTACTGCAGACTGAAACGTTGGAGCACACGCATTTTAGGATTACCTTTAGTGAATATTAGACTACAACTTCGTACAACTTGCCAACATTAGACCACAATTTAGGACAATTCACCAATTTTAGACTACAGCTCATGAAACTTGGACTACTTTTAAGGAAAACTGATGAATTTTAGGGTTACCACTTATGGATCTGAGACAAAACTCAAGCATTCTAGGAAAATACCTGATGTTGTCATCACTCTAGGACACATTTAGGACCACTGTAGGATACCTGGAAAATTACCAAAATGAAGACCCTCCAATGTATTCTAATTGTTCTGTACTTGCAGACTCTCTATGCTGGCCAGAACCTTAATGATGAAGGCTGGCACAATGTGCATATACGAAGGAGAGCCAAAAAACTCCAGCTAGCTGTGGATAATATCAAACCTGCAAAAGGTAAGAAAAGTTTTCTGGTATTTTTATTTTCCAATGTCTGTATGATATCTCTTGCATGTATGGAGATGTATCTTTGTTTCAGGTGGACCAATGTACCTATTGCATCGATGATTTTATTAATCCACTATTGAACTCATGAAATATTACATGGTTACTTATGTGTGCATAGTAATTTATTATGTGTCAGGTCAAACCTAGCATATACCAGCAATACAAAGTTACATTATATTGATTTTAAGTAATTGCATATTTCATAGAAACAGTCTAATTCAGAACGATAATTAGTACACATTTTTCTTAGGGTAATATGGGTTTTATTGATCTCTGCTGTATATGAAAAACTTCTGCAGATCACGAAGGTTATGCAGTGATTTTACATTATCTCATTAGTATATACATCTTAGCACAATATGAGTGGTCGTATCCAGTTCTAAGTGATAGGTAAATTCAAACTAGGATATTTAGTTGAAAGTTTTTAAAACTGCATTTCTTTCATAGCAATAAATGGTGCATGTATGTATATATTAATAAATCATTAATGACCTTTTCTTTAACCATACATTAATATCAATATTGTTTATATGAAAGCCTCCTTCAACAAAATAGTTACTATACTACTCCACAGGCCAACAGCATGGGCCCTATTCACCTATTTTCAACATTAAAACTGATTCAAATAGAATAGCTTTGATTATGGCTATTGGACAGCTGTGCAAAAAGTCAAATACTATTGAAGATGAATGTCCATATAGCTGAAAATGTTTCTATTTGTTTACATCAGTCAAGTTAAATAGTCACACTTTTATGAATAAGATGATATCGTATGTTGTGTAACAATTTTTTCTTTATATTTATTTAGGCCTATATATATAGTTATTAGGGTATGGAAATTGATTTTACTCTACTAAACTACACTGTATTGGATTGTTTGCTGAGTCATAAATAAAGGAAAGAGAAAAAAAAGAAAAACGGAAAGAAAGAAAGAACACAGAAAGAAAGAAAATGATAGATTGATAGATAGATAGATAGATAGATAGATAGATAGATAGATAGATAGATAGATAGATAGATAGATAGATAGATAGATAGATAGATAGATAGATTATTATGCTGATGTTTAGCTAACAATGATGATTCATCTTTTGACCTACTTTAACAGACAAGACTGCATGTTTCGTAGGAATTATGAGGTCAATCGTACCAACGAAACAACTTAATTACGTATTAAATGCCCGTATTAAACAACAAAATGAAGTTTAAGGGCCCAAAGTTCGGTACGCTAAAAAGTGATTAGCATTTATTTTGTTTTTGGAAAGTTTCAAGTCCGCTCTGTCTAAATGATATTACAGCGAAACACTTTGATATAGAATTAAAGTGGACTGTGGCACTATGAAAATGGCACTTTGTGACTCATGATAGCCGATGAAGTTTCATCTTCTCTACTTTCAACATGGGAAACATAGAGGCTGTTTGATTAGTCATGATCAAGAGTAAGCCATTTGACTTCTCATAACAAATTTTAGAGTGAAAATCAGATGCATAATCCTTTTGTTTGGCTGTCACCAACAAGTGGGATAAGTCTCCTTCAATCAAATTAACATTGAAAGTATTGGGTTTGATCATGACAAAACATAAGCATGATGACACACGAAGTGCCATTTTCACAGTGCCACAGTCCACTTTAATTCTATATCAAAGTGTTTCGCTGTAATGGTTTTCAAAGTAGTGCAAAATGAAATTGCTTTTGTTTTGTTTTACTAATTTGTTTACTTGTAATGACACTATACTATTACCAGAGACAGACGTAGTGATGACATTAGATGGTGATAGAGTTGTGAGACCTCACTGCTACCAAGTGAGGGACCTTTTACTTAAATGCATTCAGATCTACAATGTTCAAAATAATATCAATGTTCAATGTAGAGATTCTGTTTCATGGATAATGCCACTGATTTTGAGAGAGCTCTGTGATTTGAAAAGCTGTAAAGTACCTAACGAGTGACTCTTAATTATATCCCAATTTGATGGACAGCTATGGTGCAAAGTCATCAATACTAATTAGGAATACAATAGCCGTTTCATTGCTATTGATCAGACTAATGAAGCTGGGATTTTAAGCAGGGAAGTTTTATTGCAAGCAGATGCTGGCAAATTGATGATACATAGGCTGAAGATCAGTGGTTCTCTCTTGCATAAAAGTCAAATATAGAAAACCTGTAATATGCCTACTAAATAAATTTGTTTTTTCTGTCCATACACCAAGATACCAGCTACACTGAAGTGGTTCTGCCTCAATAGGCATATTGGTTTTCTACTCTCTTACTCTCATTGGCCACTATGCTATTCAATGAAGAATGTTATATTCTGTGTGTTGCAAACCTCTTAGCCATGTTATGTCTGCATTTAGACAATTTAAAAGAATGGGGATATGGTAGAACATTTGAGGGAGATGTATATAATATAATCACACATAGTCAAAATTTAAAGAAAGTGTTATTTTCACATTGTTTTCATTCACACACAGGCCTAAGTGGCCAGCTGAACTTTTAGAACAGTCATAATTGATAATCACACAAACAACTAAAATGATTCAATTACAAAAGTGCCTCTAGTTATCAAACTATCACAAACAAGAAGCTTCATATAATATATGGTACTCAATATCACAATTCTGTGTATGTACAATTATTTCTGCCAATCAGAACACAGCTCATGTATATGGGCTAATAACCATTGTTTATAGCAACTAACTTGTCTTTTTCTCTTTATTGTGTGATAAAAAGGAAAATCAGTGTGATAAAAAGGAAAAGTGTATTTTCCTCCTTTCCTTCTCTATTAATATTTCCAGAGAAAAAGTAGTTTACACACTAATAGACAGGTCAACATGCATTGCTATTATGTATGTAATTGCATATTTGATTTATAAATGTAAAATGACTATGTATATGTTTTTCATATTATTAATCAATCAGTAATTCAGTCAGTCAATCGATCGAGATTAAATTCAATCTATTTATATTATCACTAATTATCTATCTATCTATCCATCTATCTAGGGGGGAGGGTTGGTCTAGTGGTAGCATGCTGGGCTGCCAATCGCTGGGTCCAGGGTTCGAATCCAGCTCTTGCCGGGTCACCTGGGCCTATTTTGGACGGCTGTTTCAATCATCCTTCGCCTCATTGCCGTGTCCTCCTCCTGCTTTGATTAGCCTACCAAGTCCATAAACACAGGACGTAAAGCCCCAATCATCTATCTATCCATCTATCTATCTATCTATCTACTCTGAACCAGTAATTCCCTAGAACTTCACCAAGCCTGTATTTTACGTTGTAAATCATTTATTACAATCATATGAAGGCAATTGCATTTTTAACCTCTCTATTTCGAGCTTTCAAATAAATTTATATGTATTTATGCACCTGTATGTAACTTTTTTAGGCAACTCAGCAACCTGTTTATTTACATTATACTGAATCAATTCATCTAAATATAAAATGCAGTGATCTATATTTTTGCCTTTTTAATGCTATAACTGTGCAGCTCTCCATATGGTTACTGTGTACAAAAAATCAACAGGGAAAAAAGAAACAAAATTGAAAGAATTTATCGATTTTGGATAGCACACTATTTAGTCATTTGTTTATTGGTTGTTTGGAGAAATAAATGAATGTCTAATCGATTTAGAGCTCCTAGTTTGGTGGAATCATTTGTTGGCCATTTATTGCAAGGAAATTGGTTGTGTCAATATGATGCGATTTGATGACGTCACAGATTTAAAGATTAAGCTGTCAGTCTGGTTGTCAGTGATTTTACACTGTGTCAAGTTCAGTATGTCAAGTTTGGTTCAATAATATTTGTGTACAGATGTGCAGGCCATCTTCATAAAATTATCATGCAAGTTGTAGGTAGATATTGGTATTGGTTATTGCAGTCCTCTAAGTCCAGTCCTTGACCCTCACAAGGGTTGGTTATTCTAATAGAAGAAGAATCCACACAAATTTGCACTTTTACCATAATTACCCTATCGTTATAATGGGTGGGATCTTTTACCTTCTCTTGTTAAGGTCCTACGAAGATCTTTATTCTAACCTTCTGTCTGTATCTTGTATTTGCAAAGTGATCATTTGTGTGTGTGGGTCATACCTTGAAGTCATTAAAGGTAGTATGTCGGTATATTTAATTGACTGTCTATGGATAGATTTCAGTCATATTTAACTCATTAAAGATGCAAAAATTACCTAATTGCTATTTTAATGGCAGCATTTGAAGTTTATTTCCTTGAAAAATGTAAACAAATAGTTTTTCATGCCGTGAAAAAGTCAGGACTGTATTGTTTACAAATCAAGCAATGCAGGGCTCTCCTTAAGTTATTTAAGGCCTTACAATCAATTAAACTCACTTAATTATGGAAAACACGCAATTCTGTTGATTGAAAGTGTATAGTATACTTAAAAACTATCAGTTTATGATCTATAACTACAAGTTGAATTTTACGTAGAATCGGCGGACTTGCTACCTTTAAGCTAAAAGATTGGATGGACCTTGGTTCAAATCCTGGCCTTGTGTTAATCTATCTATAATTTGTCATGACAGCATGTTTTGTGCCAGATTTAACTGCACTGAGTATTCTAATCTAATTAGTCTTAGTCTGTCCATCTGTCAGCAAGTTAGATATTTTCCAATTGTCATCCTATCCTATCCTATCCTATCCTATCCTCTCCTATCCTATCCTATCCTATCCTCTCCTATCCTATCCTATCCTATCCTATCCTCTCCTATCCTCTCCTATCCTATCCTCTCCTATCCTATCCTATCCTATCCTATCCTCTCCTATCCTCTCCTATCCTATCCTCTCCTATCCTATCCTATCCTATCCTATCCTCTCCTATCCTCTCCTATCCTCTCATATCCTATAGGCTATTGCAGCGCTACCCTACCCTAACAAAATTCAGCATCATCAGTAATGACAGTGTTTTTAAGCTAAAGAAACACATTGAGAAATTTAACAAATTGTATTTTTGGATATTTGCAGATTTAGTCTGTCTAAATCCACTACATGGTCTGCAAATTAGAAAGTCCCAGTTAAGGCAGAGTTAAAGGGAGTACTTAATTAAAGGGGCAGCCAGACTCTGCAGGAAACTGCAAGCATTGCATCTGCTGGGTTGGAAGTAGAGCTTTAAAAGTCAGACTGAAATTCAGAATGTTTGTTTATATTCCATTTTATTGAAGTGTTCTATTCATTGTAATTTTGTGGGATCTCAGCTTCGTAATCAAATCTATCTATCTATCTATCTATCTATCTATCTATCTATCTATCTATCTATCTATCTATCTATCTATCTATCTGCACATCTGTCTATCTATCCCTCTGTCTATCTGTCTATCTATCTCTCTGTCTATCTATCATTCTTTCTATCTATCTTTCTGTCTATCTATCTTTCTGTCTATCTTTCTTTCTTTCTATAGATCTATCTATCTATCTATCTATCTATCTAAGGAGATCGATCTATCTATCGATCTATCGATCTATCTATCTATCTATCTATCTATCTATCTATCTATATATCTATCTATCTATCTATCTATCTATCTAGATACACCGCTCATTTCTTTAAAAGTGCAAAATTCATTGTCCTTTCTGAACAGCTTTATCTTTGTCTAAGAGCGATGGAATATAATAAACGTGAAGACATTCCTTCTCAATTTCACACAACTCTATTCAATTACATTTAGGATGGTAGCAGTTTTGATGCCAAGAGCAAAATGCTTTTCTGAGAGCTACAGTTTCATTTAGGATGGTAATGCATTTTTACCTTGGGAAATCTCAAATATTAAGGATTTGTGTTGTGTTTCTGGCATCTTTCATTTTGGCTGAAGACTTTCGGCTTTTGAGCAAAGATAAAACAACGTTCAAATAGGTAAATGGGTTCATTGTTGAAATGATTGGATTGTGGATGCTGGCTTTATGTCCTGTATTTATGCAGTCTTGACACAGGATGAAAGTTTTTTATGCCTCATGGACAGAGAAGTTCAGAACATGTTTTACCTACAAATGTAACTTCATTTGTACAGCATGTTTCAGTTATTTATGATGTGCCTAAACTGTGGTATATAAATATACCCTATATATATATACCCTATGAACAAATACCTTATGGTATAGGCATGCTTCGCCTCATTGCCATGTCTTTCTCCTGTCCTAATTAGCCAACCAAGTTCATAAATACAGGACGTGAAGCCCAACTCATCCATCCATCAACCTCATGGTATAGGCCTTTGTTGGAAACTGTTATACTTTCATCCAATCAAAGTCAACTTACTTGTAAATTACTGTAAAGTGAACTTTGGTCTCAGGAAGTCTCTTAAATGAGTTGAAAAAAAATTCTTGAAATCAGCCAAACTAACTTTCCACTAGATCAATACATGTGGAATGAACTTTTTCCACTAATGAAGGGTTAAATAAGTGAATGATAATTTCTTATTAATTGCAATTCTGCATCAAGTCTGCTTCCTGGAGTGTATCTGCAACTGCGAAATCGCTGCACCAATACATACAGTGATAAGTTACTTCTGACTTCGCTACTCGCAGACTTTGACAGAACTGTCAAGCCTTGGGCATAGAACTGGAGTAGATGGGTAGATTAGGGGAGCTCTGACAGTTTCATTTCAGTAGTAGCTTCAGGAATTTAGGTGGATATAGGAATATCCAAGCTCTATTCATGGCTTGTCACTTAAATTGTCAGGTCTTATGGGGAGGTAGTAGTTTACTTCATCAAGTTTATGTAAGTGTCAGTGGTGTCACCCACACATTTACAGGAATATAGTTGTAATGGGCTAATAAAATCGACGTTATATGTCTTGGAGAGGAGTGGTTGGTGAGGTGGTTTACTTCCTCTATTTTAGCACTGATTTGCTTAATAGGATGGGGGAGAGTTGGTCTAGTGGTAGGGTGCTAGGTTTCCAACTGTGTGTTACCATGTTCGAATCCACTCAGTTCAGCTCTTACTGGGTCATTTGGGCCTATGTTGGAAGGCTGTTTCTATCATCCCTTGCCTCATTGCTGTCCTCTTCTTTCCTAATTAGCCTACCAAGTACATAAATACAGGACGTAAAGCCCTATCATCCATCCATCCATCCCAATCTATACCTGCTTGCATAGTTAATTTCAAGAATACAAAACTAGTTAAGGCATCCCAAATGCTTTTAATACTGCTGTTGACGCTTGCCAGCATCCAACTGTTGATAATTCTAGTCTTGATAATGATCTGCTATTGTCTCTCCTTCCAGACAACTTGAATTTTAACTTGAATTGTAACTTGAATTGAAATTTAGACTGACTCGTTTTCCCTCCAGGATGCTCATCTTAACTTTATTTGCGCCGTCTCGTCCTTTCTTGAAAATGATATTTGACTATATTCAATATTCAACTTGAAGATTGTGAATAGATTCATTTCCACACCTTGCAGGCAAATATTGAGTCATTTTGAGTTTAGTAAAGATTTTGTGAAGATGATTTAGATAAGGATGAATATTCTACCTCACTGTCTTTTGATATTACAGTTTACGATGCACTTTCCGAGCTTTTTGACTCTGCTATCTTGGTGAATTAAAAACGACACTACACAACTATCTTATGATTTTATTATTCACTCTTGACACAAAAGGTTCTTAATGGTATATCTAAAGAACTCACAGCCAAAAAATTAGGGTTGAGGGTTCTACTGAATTGAAAAGGTTCAATACTGGTGGGAAGGCCCTATGAATCTGATGGAGCCCTATGCTCCCAACTTGTGAGACAGGGATTCCATTGTTGGAGTTCATGCAGCTAGGTTATCTAGGTGTTTTTTTTTTTTTTGCTGTAACCTTTTAAAAGTTGAATGATGAACCTTTTAGGGTTCCTTATCTATACCAGCTTATAGAACCCTTAAAGCTTCCATATAAAACCTTATTGTTAACAGTGTCGATTCTTACCCTTTGGGGGGAGGGTTGGTCTAATGGCAGGCTGGCAGCGTGACTGCCAATTGCTGGGTCCAGAGTTCGAATTCTGCTCTTGCCGGGTCACCTGGGCTAATGTTGGACGGCCATTTCAATCATCCTTCACCTCATTGTCGTGTCCTCCTCCTGTCCTAACTAGCCAACCAAGTGCATATATTCAGGAAGTAAAGACCCACCCATCCATCCATCCATCTTGCTCTTCTTCTCTCATACCCTCTTGTTCTGCCCTTCTTTAAGTTGTTGTGCTTCTTAGTGTCTACTTCTTATATTCTTTTCTTCACCTCTTTATTCACTCTCAACACACATTCTTTCTTCTCTATTTTTACTTTTCTTCTTCTGTGCTTCTTTGCCTTCCGTTTCTAGTCCTTCCTGCCAGCTGATTTTTCCTTCCTTCTTCTTTACATTTCGTCTACTAGGTCAATACATTAGCACTGAAGCCAATCCAAGCTAATATGCTACAGCCAATTTGATGAACTTCTCTTTTTTGCAGCTCATTTTTACTCCATATTATTTGTCATGCTACTTAATTTGATTTACAAGTCTACTGGTCAATCAACAAAGAAAAACACTTAATTTTTAATGCTTACTTGATCCATGATATTTCACATAGGCTGCCTAGTACTGAATGTTTTTAAACGATAGAAATCATTAATGATGAAATATTAATTCTGACTCTGTGACATTGGGTAAGATCAAACATGCTTTGTATATTTATTGATTTAAAATGCCGATTTCAATTTATAAGTAAATGTTTGCAAGCCATTTTCGTTTAAATATTCATAAACTTCTGGGTGGCACGAAAGTCCTAAGAAATGTTAGTAATAAGTTGTATTGATTCCACATGACATTTTTGCAGTAATAGTCAATTATTACAAATGTCAAATGTATTATGGTCTCAGTAATAGTATATTTGTAAATTGTTTCAATTGTTCTTCCAAGAACTTTTATTGAATAAATCAAGGTTAAAGTCAATTTGGAAATTTCATCCTTTCCTGTTTTATTTCAGATTCTCTTAAATCTATATAGTACTAAAATTGCTGGCCTATCTAAGCATTTTCTTCCTCTGTGACAATTATAGATACTCCTGAAAAGAGTATGTGGTTCAAATCCAGTCCAGAAAAACATGATATCATGAGTATTGTTTGTAGTATAATTTACAGGACTTTGTTGTTGGTGAAGAACTATCGGTTGTGAGATGTTATAGACTTGGTGTTTGTTGTATTTCAGTTTATATTTCAAACACTAGATCATGAAGCCTGCCCAGATAGAAACTTAAAAGTCTAATATCATAATCTTTAATTGACTTGAACAGTCCTACCAATACAATATAACACGGAGACAGACAATTTCGAGAGTGCTTTATAAATGTGGCCCAAAAAAGGGCTTTTTTGCTATTGTCAAAATAGGCTAGAAGTCTGTGACCGTCTGCAGCAGCCTACAAAATTTGATAAAGGTACCCTAACAGTCCTGTCACGATCGTTACTTTAGAAGAGAATTCAATTACGACAATTGTCCCACACATCTAATGGTTCATTGCTAAATCTGCTATTAGTTTATACCTACTGGAGGAATAGTTGTAAGCCGAGCTTAAAGGGCTTTGTTGGCCTCTAAGGATTATTACCAGACAGAAAAAATTCTCAGTGGCGTTACAGATAGTTTCATATTTGAAGACACAAGGACTGAATGTGATTTTTTTTTTCAAGGACATGTATTACATAGAGAAAAATGACATCCAAAAAACGTATGACATCATTTTCCCCGGCCCAAGTAGCTATTTACTCCAACCATATATAGTGAAGATTATTGAATAAAGGGCAATATTAAAAGGTAAATAATTCTATGTTTGCTTATTGTTGGCTTGCATATTGTATTATATTGTTAGATATATATTTGGAATAGAGTGTATATTTGTGTACTATACTTTATGAAATCCTGTGCCAGCTTCACAGAATTATTGATTGGAAATTGGCTTCAGCATGGCTTAGGCCAATAGCACAGACCTTTAGATTAACCTGAACTTCCACCAGCCAACTTTATAAAAGATGGACATAACTTCAAACACAACAAAAATATATGAAGTTTGAAAACAAATGGAAGAGAATGAAATGAGTTCATATATTTCCTTTTTTGGACGGGAAACACTGCAGAAAATCTATATTTCAGATCTCGGAAGATAAAAATGCATTTTGCTCTTGGCATCAAAACTGCCACCATCCGAAATGTAATTGAATAGACTTGTGTGAAATTGAGAAGTAATGTCTTCACGTTTATTATATTCCCTTGCTTTTAGACAAAGATAAAGCTGTTCAGAAAGGATAATGAATCGTGCACTTTCAAAGAAACGAATGGTGTATAGATAAATAAATAGATAGATAGATAGATAGATTAATATAAATAGATAGATAGATAGATACATAGATAGATAGATAGATAGATAGATGGACAGAAAGTTTCTGAAGTCTGCAAATCAACTAGCTAGAAGCATTTGCATTGCCAGGATATTGCCTTCTTTAAAACTATACTTCTAAAAACATATTTCAATTAAATCAGTCTGAAATCTAGTTTTGGAGGTGCACTTTTAAAGCATAAAAGCTTTTGTGCTTAGTTGGTCGAATAGGACAAATAATCAAGTTACAGTCATTTTGCTAACTTCGTTTTTGCAACTTTCCTTGAATGCCTTTTAGAGTGAAGACTTTAATGCAATTATATTCATTTTTATTAAGAGTGAGATCTTGTAACCGGTTTATCTGAATAACTGATCTATTTCAGTGAAGACTGGAAAATCGACTTTACAACTAGGAAAATAATGTAACAGGTGATATCTTGAATTATTATTTAAGGAGCTTCATTTAATATCATTTCATTATTTTTAAGGATTGATATTGTCTCATTGGGTTTAATTTGGTTGTTAGCAATTGTAATAGTATTTTCCCTATCTAAATACAGTTTTTGTTAAGAAGAATTGTGTAATGATGAAATCAAGTTTAGTACTTTACAATGAACATGTGAAAGTGATTTTTAAGCTGAGACAAATGAATGTGTGCAGTCTACAGAGTTTGAGACAAGATTAGATATTCAAAATTGGAAGAAAAACTCTTCGACAGACTGCTGGTTAAGTCTAGTCGTGGAAATGTACATAATTATCATCTTTTGTGGAATTTAGAGACAAGCTGGAAACATTATTGTAATTAATGCCAGCCAAAATAATTAGCAGTTCTTGTTTTATATAATAATTATTGATAAAGAAAGGATGTTTCATACATGTTCTATAGATACTTAAATAGGGTTATATTTTGGTACTGTCACCATGAAGCAAAAACAAAATATCCTCCTCCCGCCTCCCGCAATCCTCACAGCCCCCCCCCCCTTCAATACGTCAGATGACACTTTCTCGTCTCGCGAAACGTGAGATGTCATCGTAACATGACGTGTCATGAAATTTGTGTCATCAGCACGTGTTTAGCATGACAGTTAATGTGACAAATTTCTCAGAAATATGGCATTTAGGGGACACATGTCACATTTATAGTGGGCTTATTCAACCTCATGACAGGAAGGGTCATTCATAAAGATGTTTTATTGAGCGGAACAAGATATAAATGGAGAAAATGTGGAGAGATCTCATGTCACTAAGTGACAATTGCTAATATGTAGCTGGATAAGACATTTGCAGGGTCAGGGTCAAAGAAAATTATATAAACCATTATTATGCGTCAAACAGGTTTATTTTTCCCATTATTCTGAGTTCTTCTAAAGGTAGCCAACAAAATTCAATATAAGTAGAAATATTTCTGTAGCTCTTACTGTGAATTAAATGTAGTTTCCCACCAAATACTCCAAACCCCCACATTTATTCTAATTAATGGCCGCCACCTTAGACATGGTTGCCTTATCATATAAAATAAAACTGGATTTCTGACTATTTTTGAATAGTTTAGGTTAATCTCACCAATTCTATCACAGTTAGAAGCCCTCATTCATTTCTGGCGAGTCTTCAAACAAAACGGATGATCTCACTTCTGACTTGGGTATTTGCCTCTAAATAGCCAACACCGGTGCTGATGGTGCGTAAAACACAAACTCACTCACTCGCTCTGACTTTGGCATTCACTTCGGCGTAAAATTACGGAACTTCCATATGTTCATTCTGCTTACGGTGTGTTCTCTAGTTAAATTTGCCTTTTAGGCTGATTTATGAATTTTCATTCATGCACCATTCGATTTTCTTTTTAATATCATAGCAAAGAAAAGAAGAAGAAAGACGCTTGACGTGCAACACGTATAGGCGTAGGCCTCTGACATGACGTCTGGGAAAAAGTCATAGATAATATATGACTCTTTTGTCCATGCATTTTGTGTAAAATTGTGACATTTAAATGCGTCTTTTTGAAAACGCTGAAACATAAATATATATTTTTTTTTTAAAGTAAGTAAAAACAGGGAAAGGTGCGGCATAAGTTAACATATACATATCTGGGATTGGCTTTCGTAATGGAAATGGTCACGATTTCCATGAATGTAAAATAATCATTTTGGATTGAAAATCACGTTTTTAAATCGTTACAGACACACATGAAAATACGTACCTGTTCGTACTTCGTAGCCAATCTGTTTACAAAACCATGAAAGATGTGAATTAAGATAATTGTTTTGCGTTCAAATTTACGCAGTTTCAATATTTTGTGCAAAGATATTTTGTGTATGTACTTTCTCGATTCTGTTGACCCGTAGCAAGGACACCATCTGTGCGGTTGTCAGAGGCAGACTTGAGGATAATGATAAATAGATGGATAGATAGACCAATAGATAGATAGACCAATAGATAGATAGATAGATAGATAGATAGATAGGTAGATAGGTAGATAGGTAGATAGGTAGATAGGTAGATAGGTAGATAGATAAAATAGACGGATAGATAAAATAGACGGATAGACATACATAGATAGATAGATAGATAGATAGATAGATAGATAGATAGATAGATAGATAGATAGATAGATAGATAGATAGATAGATAGATAGATTAGTGTCATTCTTGGTGCAGTTCACACCAATGACCATAAACATTGATGGCATTCAATGCCTTGTTTTACACCATTCAACTTTTAATGTATTTCTAATATTAATACACGTAGGCTATATAATATTATGTCTAATAATATTGTTGATGTTTGTTTTGAGCTCAGAGTATCTACTGACATTATCCAGTCTTAACGGAGAGACATATCTATAGAAGAAGCTTGTAGATAGACACACAAATATCATTCTGTCTGGTCAAAAAGGCGTTTTACACTTTCACCTCAGCACACCGAAGCCTCTGCCACTGAACGGAGCATGTTTGCAGCACATTAATTTCACCAAGCTGTCAGGCTGATTAAGAACCAGCTTTGAACTCAGAACTGATAGACAAGGGCCTGACCCTGTTCCCTTTAATCAAGAATGATGAAACCATTTACAAAAATATTCTCCTCTCAAAACTGCGGCGAATTCAGATATTTTGCTGATTGGCTTGATGTGTTGTACAGTTTACAAATAACAGCCAAAAGAGAAGAAAACTGTTCAAGATGGGTTGGAAAAAGATATTTTAATTTGATCAAGAAGGGTATTTGCATGCAATACGTATAGTGATTTTATTGAAAAAATAGGACCTTGCCTTTTTTAAGTGTATGGTTAAAAGTAAGTTCAATCTAAGTTTAATACTAGGTAATTGTTTTGGTCTTGACGTAAAAGACAGTTTTGATGGTCTAAATTAATAGAGAAATACCCGCCTATAAATTATTTCTCTCACACCGGGCCATAATTCTTCACTATTGTTTGCTTCTTATTCAGCATTATTGTGTTGAAAAATCTAAACCTATAATACCTGCTCATAATAGCATATGTATCTATATAGAACCCGGTCCTTTCTTGGAATAGCCCTTCGATATAAGTGCACCATGCTGGCCTAGTTTCAAGAGTTTGCCTAATCAATGATTTAAGGCAGGCCGATACAGAATAGGGCAGGTTTTGTTGTAGGATTTGCCCCATCTATACCAACAGCTTTTGTTTATTTTGGGAGGATAGATTCATATAGTCTGAAAGTGTAATACAACATGAATGTGTTACAAAAAAATTAACATTATCACCTTCACACCAAGAACAAAAACAGGATCAAAACTTCAAAAGCAAGCTAATCCCTTAGAAAAATGTGACACCACAAAATATACAAAAGAGCTTTGAGCCTCATTCATTAATTACTTCCAATGTTGCTGTGAAATTCTTAATTTCAATATCCTGTTACGTTGATTTTTCCAAAAAGTGACTTCGTTCTTCTTGTGATTTTTGTGAGGGAGATCACTTGGTTGGTAGGTCCAGCCTAGGGTTCGATATCCGGCTTATGTTGGACAGCAGCTTCCATCTTCCTTTGCTCGATTGCCATGCGTCTATCTTTAGCGATTTATTGAAAAGACAGATAAAATGATCTTAACAAACGTTAGAATTACACATATAGTTTTAAAATGCATTATTAAATGAATTAAATTGAAACTTACAAATTCAAATACCAGTGTAGATAGATACAAGTTTCATCAATAAATATAGGTAGATTTGTAGATAGATATTAGAGCCCTGCGCGGTCAGACCGCAATGCGGTCGCCCGCAAGGACCGCAGCCCGCGGGGCGGTGCGGTCACAGTTTCCTTGACCGCATGCGGTGCGGGGCGGTCGCGGTCAGGTTGAGACCTTTGCGGGGCGGGGCGGTCATGGTCATACTTTTGGCCAAGCGGTCGTGGGGTGGGGCGGGCAATCCATGCGGTCAGAATATGACCGCAAATGACCGCAAACTTCAGAATCTGTCAGTATTTTCTGTTATTTAGGTACAGTCGCGGACAAAAATATTCATACAGCTGAGTATTCTGCACATAACTGGTATTTACTCTTGATTCAGGGATGCGAGGAGAAAAATTTCACTTTTAAGTCATTGCCCTAATCAATTATCATTGTCAAGCACTGCAAACTTAGGCATATCTCTGTTTTCAAGCTCAGGGAGCACACAAAAGTAAAATTTCAACATGACAAAAGTATTCATACAGCTCGAACACGCTGGGTATAAAGTGCATCAAAAGCTTGAATTTCTATTCCAAATAATTTGTAACTTTCTGTGGCTTCTTTGGATAACCTCCTTAGAAGTCCTGAGTACTTTTTTGGGTGTTTTTATCTATTTTGGTTGACCCATACCACCCTATAGCGCTGGTATCATTTTACCATTAAATGTATATGAAACTTCTGCAAAGATGCTCACTAAGCCAAGCTAAATGCTCACACACAGTAAAATTTGGTTTCATGGCTTGCTTTAATCATTAGTGCAAACACTCATTTGGACTAAAATTAATTTGTGGCATGCAGGTGATGAGTTGCACATGATGCAAAAGACCTAGGAGAAAAATTGGCCAAGGCCCAATGCTATTTCAATGAGCAAAACTTTCAATACTTTGCTAGACATTTGATACCCATGTCCAAATCTTGTAAAAACAAATGCAACTTCTTGTAATTTACATCAGGCACAACCTATTGCATAAAGAAAACTATGATGGACCATTTAAAGAAATGAGGTTATTCTTCATGGACTTATTGCCATATTCTGAGAAATGTCATATACATTTAATGGTAAAATGATACCAGCGCTATAGGGTCGTATGGGTCAACCAAAACAGATAAAAACACCCAAAAAAGCACTCAGGACTTCTAAGGAGGTTATCCAAAGAAGCCACAGAAAGTTACAAATTATTTGGAATAGAAATTCAAGCTTTTGATGCACTTTATACCCAGCGTGTTCGAGCTGTATGAATACTTTTGTCATGCTGAAATTTTACGTTTGTGTGCCCCCTGAGCTTGAAAACAGAGATATGCCTAAGTTTGCAGTGTTTGCCAATGACACTTGATTAGGGCAATGACTTACAAGTGAAATTTTTCTCCTCGCACCCCTGAATCAAGAGTAAATACCAGTTATGTGCAGAATACTCAGCTGTATGAATATTTTTGTCCGCAACTGTATATATATTTTTTAATTTAGGGAATATATAAGTGATATAGATGACATTCAGTAATTGGCATATTTTACATAATTCCTAAACTTGAACATATCAGTTTATGTAACATCAATGATATGTGTAGGCTTATTAGTAAATGAAATTTGTTGTTCTTTTTGAAAATTAACATCCAAAGTTATTGGACCTTCATCTGTTCTCAGTCATATTAAAGTATACCAAAGTTAGAAAAATCAACCTTTAGCATTTTTGCAGAATTGTGGAAATATTCTAGAAGAGAATTGCATTAATAACATTAGAATGTGATATTAATAGGCCAACATTCTTAATAGACAAGATGTGTATAATATACTATATAGCTGCATAAGGGTATCTATTGTTGGACCACCATTGTTGTCTCAAGACAAAGACAATGCAATTGGGTCAATGCCCCTATAACAAGTGGCAATTCACCTAAAGTTTAAGAAATCAAGATTTAGTGTTTTAGTAACCTGGTAGAAACATTAATAATAACATAAGAATAGCACACTAAACCATGATTTTATAGGCAAGTAAAATATGAAATATTTTATTTTTACAGTTATTGTATCAATACCCCCCTCATAAAATGGGAATTCCCCTAATTTAATGATTAGAATGCAACCTGGTAATAATAAGTACAGCCTAACAGGTAATTGTAATTATGCATTAATTGTATACCATGGCCTTCTTCTTTTCAATATAATTTTTTTTTCCACAATCAAGTTAAGCTAATTAATAAAACTTGATTTCTCTTTTTTAATAAAAGCCTGTTGTTAAAGTGTTGGTTCTTACACACACCTGTAGCTAGTGGAACCAATCATGCATATCTGCTACCACCCAGTGCTTGTTCAAACAGTGTCATTCCACTTTTACCCCACAAGGACCAAAATGTAATAATTACTTGCAAAATAGTGCAATTAGGAATATTTTCAATATTATAAAAAACAAAAATAAATATATATTTGTTAGTATTACATGAATGACTTAAACCATTACATACATGTGAAAATCTTAGATTTTAGTACAATGAACTGAATATTATGCATTTTCAGATTAACAAAGTAAAAGTGAATGGTATATTTTCTGTTTCATCATTATATGATTAGTTTCATATACATATTCTTGGAACAAAGGACCCGAGTCGCAAAATATTTTGAACTGCGGACATCTGCGGTCATATTGCGGTCAAGCGGGGCGGTCGCGGTCAAGCATACCATGTCCGCATGCGGTGCGGGGCGGTCGCGGTCAGGCCTCAAGCATGTGGGGCGGTTGCGGTCGTGGTCAGCTTTTCAGCAGTGGGGGGCGGTGCGGTCGCGGTCAAGCTTAGTCCATTGCGGGGCGGGGCGGTCGTGCTTTTGGGTGACCGCGCAGGGCTCTAATAGATATATACACATATATTTATATTTAAATTATGTGTGGATATAAAGACACATTGCACCAGGTTATCTTTGAGGATCAATCCAATACATTTATAAATTACACAATTCATTTGCAAAGATTTGACGTTGTATGCTCTCAGAGTGATTTTAAAACAGTAGGTTTTGGGGTGGAACTTAAAAGAACATACTGGCGAAATCTAAAAATAAAGATGTTGGAAAAAAGACAGAGTACTCTGACAACAATTAATGGGAAGTTTTGGAAAATGATAGATAGAGAGACCACACCAAAAATGACACATTTCCACCCAAATGTAATAAATTACCTCGCAGAGAAATGATTCATGTTCTAAAAGTGAAAAAATCATTTTTCTTTTGAATTTTCCTTCCACACAATTGAGCACTTGTCAAAATGTGTGACAAACCCAGTCTTTTTTCTCCAATGTGAAAATGATTTTTAAAACGAGGTTCAACTGAGGAACTTGTAAAATCGACATTTAAGTTTTGTTGTTGATATTTATAATTAGGTCAGCTGTTAGCTAGGGTTGTGTTCTTAAGGACGAGATTATTGATTTATTTAAGGCTTGTTGAAAAACTGATGGAAGTTGCTTCAACATTTCAAAATGAAATTTGAGTAACCATTAATTAGCTACTCATGTCATAAAAAATATAACTTTTAATCATAGTTTTGCACGAGATCATATGCATTTGATAAATGTTTCTTGTTTTAGGATCTAATATTTATGGTTTAGAATCTATCAATATTTGTGTTTAAGATTTCATCAACTTATCACACTAAGTATCATAGGGTAAATTTAAATATCATTATACTTTGATTATAGGGCTGTATAGTAGTTTCAGTGTCATCAGTTTTCACTATGCAGGTCTATAATATAGACTCTATATATATAATTATGTTTTATCATCAATTTGATTTACTGAAAATCTCCTTGACCCCCAAAGTATGCTACTAGGTCATAGAGAGTTTCAAGATGGGAGGCATTTTTGAAATCATTCAGACTCATTACATTCTTTCTGATTATGATATCCAAATTTTATAGTGTTAAGCATCTCATGAACATTGCCCATTTGCCATCGCCTTCTTATGCATGTAATAACAATCCAATGTACACAGCTGAGTACCTGCTCAAAAAATGAATATTTTAGTGTTTTGTTGTTTATTCAGTTTGCATTATTTATGAAGAGTGGGAGGATACGTGTGTTCAGTGTCCCAGGAATGCATGGATATATAAATGTAAGTTTTGAGAGAAAATCTGGAAGTTTTAGTTCTTTTAGGATTTATTTGGATTTGTTTAGCTCATCTTGGCTTTGGGGTCAGTAGCAAAGGATATAATTGATATACTGGATTAGAAATTGGACTATTGCTAGTAGTTACACCTATAATATTATTGGCTAACCGAAATGAGGATATGTTTTTAATAAGAAAAGGTGGAAGAAATGTTGAAATTTTATCACAATTAAGATTCTTTTAAATGATGGTAACGTTAATAGACTACATTATTTTTTTATTAATTTGTTGGTATTTTACCTCCCTGCATGTCATCAATAGTGCGGAAAATCTACCAAATTACAGTTGCAATTTTACAATTGACGGTGTAACGACAATGTTTCTTTGAACACGTAAAAACCACGAAACGCTAGGACTCGTCAACACTGCTTCGCAGAATTTAATAAATCTTTTCCAAATGGCTGGAGTCCATTTCTAGTGACAGGTCCAGGAAGTCCAATAAACGATTGGCACCTGCTGGCAGAAAAGGGGAACTGCAATCATTATGTAGGAAACATAATGGTCACAGGGCATGATCTGAATTTATTATTTTGGAAGGGTTTTTCCTAATGGTTTTATAGCTTATTGACTTTATTTCCTTGTTATTGTTAATGTGGCTTATTATTGCCGGTGTGAGTTGTTTGAAATAAAATTATGAACGAATGATTGAGCTGAACACCCTGTGTTCATTCACAATGGCAGGCTAATTGAGACAGGAAGTGAACACAGTCATGAGGAAAATGACGATTGAAACTGCTGTCCAACATAGATCCAGGTGATCCAGGCTGAACCCTAAACCCTGATAACTGAACTAACCTCTATCCTCCTCTATACTTGCTTTGCCCAGTAATTAATTTTGATTAATATAAAGTGTGTATTGTGTAAGGCACCAGAATAAAATGTAATGACTAGGTGACAATTAAGGCTTTGGGAACCCATGTTAGTAGTTTAATGGTCCAACCAGGGCACAATTTTGTTTTTGGGAGTCAAAAAAGTTAAGAATCGGCTGTAGGGCCTTATGGCGCATTTTGGCCTTCAAATTAATTGATTTTCTGTCAATAACATTGAATTATTCCAGGAACGAGTTCAGTTTTATTCTTCAGCCTATCAAAAATGTGTTTATGAAAATGCAATACTTGAAATCAAGTGCTTCGCAGACAAAACACAAAGCAATCAATGAGCATATTCACTTCAAGAGACTAAGACTATAACGCATCATTTATGGAAGCATTTCTCATATGATATGGAGTTCTTTCAGCATTGACATTTCGCCATCCTGTATATATTATCGATATTTATATGTCACCTTGCGCACTCTTCCCACCTGGGTTATATGTGATGCCAATATCCCCCGACCTTCTTACTTTCCAGCTCACTCCTTGCCTTTCTACTTACACCTACTTAGAAGTTAGCAAATGAGATACAACCGGAAGCTGTCAGGAGGCTCTGGATCATAGCACCAGTCAGATAATCCTCTAGCTATCTTAGTCTGGTGACGCAGCTTCCTTTGACGGGTCCCTCGCACCACCTGCCATCCATTTGTGTCCTTAGAGCTCCTTAGCAACCATTAGAGGATTCCTGTTGCTAAGTAAGATTGCAAACTCTCCACCAACTCTCGTAGTCCACGAGAATAAAGTTAGAGTACACAGGATGTGATTGTTCTCAAGAGAAAACTGGTCCTTCCAAGTAGTTCTACTTTGATTTTTTGTCTCCCTCTCTCTTTCTCTACTTTCTTGTGTTGTCGCTACACAAGGAAGTGCTAGATACACAAGTTTGTCTTATTTTCCCATTGCGTTGATGGTGTTGCTGTTTTAGATGATAGCCAAAAAAAGATAGATGAAACAAATAAATGTCATTGATTGACAGCTAGACAGACAGACAGGCAGACAGGCTGAGGCTGCCTGTACTATAAAACTGAAGAAGACAGAACGAAAGTTAGAGAGTTAGACAGTTAGAAATAAAGAAATAGTTAGGCCTAAGACTGCCAGATTCGTCAATTGCCTAGTTGGTTTGTTGCTTGGATGATTGAAAATTAGTTGTTTGATTGATTGGTTGATTGATTGATTGATTAATCCAGTTGTCAATGATATTGATAACATTGGTGATTCTTTTTTGTCACTTTTCTCTGTCATTATGTGTACACAGTGTCACCTCAATGGCTATAAACATGGGTAGCATACAGTGCCTTGTGTTACACCACGTGGTCATACATTTGTTAATGCATTGTCAACGATTTGTCTTTATCTTAGAGTGCCAACCAAATAACCAGCTGGAATATGGACTCAACACTGATAACATGCCAAGGCATATGGTCCATACATTAACACTGATAAGGCTGTACTGTTTGAGCACTAAGTATTGGCATAACTGATGTTCATCTATAAATATGCCTGATATTGACGTGGAGATAGAAATAAAAATGCATATATTCACATGCTTTGACATGTCAAATACAAATAATATTCAGCTGTTACAATGTTATTGTGCTGGCTGCATAATTTAGAATAATCTTATTGATAATGTGGTGTCTAACATATTCTGACATATTGTTCGTGTTTGGCATTATTTTGCACTGTCTGGTTAATGGTTATGTTATGTGTTGGTATTCTTTACTAGTTCTGACCATGGTTAAAACTCAAAATATTGTTGTTACTTTCACTTGTCTTCTTTTGGAATTTTGCATTTTAAGAAAACATGGGTGAAAATATATTCAGATAATCTTTCTTTAAAAAGTTTTCCTGTTGAAGAGCTACACTATAGCTGTTTGCAGATTTGTGATCCAAACAGGTTAAACATTAGCTTTCAACTTGGTCTTGTGATGTCATTGGTTTAAAAATGTTTTATTTGTGTCAGTTATGCTTAACAGTTGATTCACTACTTATTGTATCTAGCAGCATAGGTGACAATAAACAAAATAATTCAATGACTCAAGGTACTAATCAAATAAGAAGATTAGCAAAGCCAGTTTGCAAATTGAAAATAAGAAAATTTGTTTTTCCAGTGGACTGCCAATCAGCAAAGAGCTCTAAAATAAATAAGTTAACATACAGCCAGTCCTATGTTGGTTAGGAAAGATTGGAACTTGTTGCAGTCAATTAAAATATTAGTAAGGAATTACAATGTTTGGTTGTCAAACGATATCTTGATCACCAAGTAATAACCATTTGCTTAGACACGATATCTTCACCTGCACCTGTGTATATACAAATAGATTGGTTTTACTAACAATCTCTTTTAGAATGTCCTTGTCACATATAGTTTGATCGTTATAAAAACATATAACTATCATATTGATATAATATTCAAAACAGTGGTTAAAGTTTTGTTTCTCATTCACAATCCAATATATGTCCTTCTCGGACTGCAAAAATATTGAACCCTCAATGCGCTCAATAGTATGCATATCGACAGCATGCTTTCAGCTTTTGCCAATGAATGATTATATCACACAATGCACTAACTCGTATGCTCTATGTGGTCAATCTAATGCAAATGTTTACTAAGGATGTCAAGGCTCACACTGTGACAATGGACCCACTTTGATGTGACATGTAAACATGCTGTGACAGTCAAGTGAACTGCTTGTGTTTGCAGACACATCAATTGCTGACTTGTGATTATGCATTGCTTGGTTGGTTTGTGGTGCAATTTTTTTTGCCACACGTTGAAGAGTGTTGTGATATAGTTTTGTTGTATGCTGTAAATGTAAGTTTTGTTACATTAAGTATACATTATTTTCAGTTTTATCTGATTTTCCGAACTGTCAGCCAGTCATATGTAGGCCTATGTATTTGCATGTGCTGATTTAGAGATGGGTTTGTTCTTGATTCTTGATTAAAGTATTCACTTATTAATTTGCAAAAATGACTCTCTCATATGTGTTTATTTCATCCTATTAAAAAACCATTGGTCTTTAGTTCCTGACTTAGTTTGGGAAGTGGTTAGTAATCCTCTCATCTACCAGGGTAGGAGTGGGGGGGGGTCATCTGGGCCTATGTTTGACTGCTATTTCAATCATCCTTCACCTCATTGCTGTGTCCTCCTCCTGTCCTATTTAGCCTATCAAGTGCAAAAATACAGGACGTAAAGCCCCAGTCATCTATCCATCCATCAACCAGGCAGGAGTAGGCTCAGTTGGTAATGGTCTTGCCATCCGATCATTGGGTTCTGGGTTTCATTCTTGCTCAGGTCAAACCAACTCTATCTATTTTGGACAGTAGTTTCAACCATCCTGCACCTTATTGATGTGTCCTCCCTTTGTCCTAACAAGCCCAGATATCGAAGTGCATGAATTCAGGATATAAAACACAATCATCAATCCATCCATTCATCTACCTGTGTATGCACAGAAATAATTACACGCACTGAAATAATTACAGAACCTAATGAAATATTTCTTTTCTTAACCTCTTCTTTCCGAAAATATAAATCCATTATGTTAGCCTGGCCTGGACTACCTGTAAACACCTTATCTGAGCTCTGAAATGCACTGTGGTGAATTAATAGTACACCTACACACCTGTCATCCTTTTTATAAGATATTTCTTGTTCTTTCACCATCTTTTTTCTTCCTCTGCTTTTTTATTTCGTGTGATTAATTGTTTCTTCATTCTGTTTTTTTTTCTTTCCAGAAGTGTGCTAGTTGTGATGAGATATGGCCTTTAAATTGTCTCGAATAGCTGCCTACTCATAAAATGGCTTGAAACAAAATTTTAAAAAAGCATAAAAATAATCAAAGTAGTGAACATAGAGTGTTGCTCAACATGCAGTTTGTAGTGCACTCTAAAAAATGTCGGGACAAAATTGTTTTTTTAGATTCAAAATGGTTTTTTGAAAAACCAAATTTCAATGCAAATTTTGCATTGAAATTTGGTTTTTCAAAAAACCATTTTGAATCTAAAAAACCAATTTTGTCTGAATTTTTTTAGACTGTGCTTGTGCTCAAATTTACAGTACATTGCCTCTAAATAGCCCACACCGGTGCTGATGGGGCATAAAACACAAACTCACTCACTCACAGTACAAGGCAAGATTATCCTATCTGAGTTTCTTTTGCTTTTGTTTCCATAAATGTTTACTTTTAAATTTAAATATACTTTCAATGAAGCTGCTTATGAATATGAGATTGTCCCTTTGACTGCGTTGACCATTTTACTTCTGAATTCCCTGTTCCCAAATCACCCATCCAGAAGTGATATGGAGGAGGCGAGTTGTCCATCATATCCTTCAAATTTACCCTGTATGGGGTACTGTCCAAGCTTACATGGAAAGTGGTACAAAGTTCACACGAAACTCTCTTCAATGGCTGTCATTCAATTTAATGATTGTTTCACAACTTTCCAAATAGTTTCATGTTTCGATTTCTTGCATGTCACTAAATGAATTGTGTGATCCATATTTAAATTCAGCTCACGGGATTGGCATGACTAATTGTGCCTTTCAATGAATACACTTTTGTGTGCTGCAATGAATAAAACATGGAGAGTAATTCCTTGGGGTTATTTGCCTAGTCAGGAGTGTTGGCTGGTGCTCAGAGGTAGGGGGATTGGCCACATTTGCTTGGTCATGGGTTCTGTTCCAGCTTTGAGACTCCCATATAACTTATAAGCTGGGGTGGGGAGAGTTGGTCTAGTGGTAGTGTGTTGGACTGCCAATCGCTGGGTCCCGGGTTGGAATCCAGCTCTTGCCGGGTCACCTTGGCCTTTGTTGGATGGCTGTTTCAATCATCCTTTGCCTCATTGCCGTATCCTCCTCCTGTCCTAATTAGCCTACCAAGTGCATAATACAGGACGTAGAAAGAGATAGAGAAAATGTATTTTCAGTATCATATACAGATAATTACAGTACATAAAGCCCCAAACATCCATCCATCCCGTATAAGCTGGAGTGCACACCTAGGTCCAATGAAACATATTCCAAAACAAAGCTTATATCGATGTGCATCTTTTCATTAATTTGAATACTGTATGCTGAGATTTTTTTATTTTTGAGTCATTTTCACAAGACTGGACTCAGAAAGGTGGTACTGTCCAATAAAGATCCAGGTAACCGGCCAAAGCAGGAATTGAACCTGGAATCCAGTGTTCGAAAGCCCAGAGCGCTTTCCCACTGAGCTGACCCTCCTTTCTGATTCGCCTTAAAAGAAACTAGCTTCTGTATCTAACCTATATATATGCCAACAATATGTCATGATCTGGAACATAGAACCCTTGGAAGTTTCAATTTTAATTGAAGTCAACATTCCCTGTCACAACTTCATATATAAACCATGATGGCGTTTCATGTTTCGACTTAGCTTGCATGATTCTTAATGAGAAACATGATCCATATTTAAATCCTACTCTCATAGATAGCATTAATTATGCCTTTTAGTTCATGCCCCTTTTGTGCAGCAATGAATAAAACATTGTCTATATTTCCTCCTGGCTATTGTATGGCAGAACACAAAGGGTACTTGGTCTGATTTGCCAAGGAGATGAGTACACTGTAAGTCTTCTTCTTGCAAGATTACTTTTTTGCAAAGAATCTCAACATAATATCCATTCTGTTTATGTAGAGTCTTTAGGCTGTTGTTTTTAACCAAGGCTCCAGACACCAGTCTGATGTTTCAAGCTTCTCATTGGCTGTGCTGGGCAAGTAAAAGATTCCTCACATAGCGGCAAATGAAAGATCCCTCACATTTTAGGGTAAATGTGTAACATGCTGAGGACGCCCGCTCTATCTCCCAACTCACCAATCAACAGAGTGTGGACTCTCTCTGTAATATTTAATAACAGGTATCTAAAACTCAAATTGTATCATCTGTAGTCATAATGCATCGATGAGAAGTGTGGACTCTATCTAAAACTCAAATTATATCATTATTTTAGTGTCAATTGCTACAGTGTAATACTTGTGTTCATGTTGATTTCTTCATGTTAAGTGATGTCTAAATGAAGTTTTGTTATACGTTGCACTTACTTATAAAGTTGCAAGCAATTCTCTAATGCGACTTATATATGATGTACTGCTGCAGTTGCATTTCACAGTGGAGACCTGGGCAGCCTGTCCAGGCTATTTGTGCCTCTTAGTCAGGCTACCATCAATATGTATGGTCAGAAGAAAGCCAATATGCCTTAGGCCAGCTCAGCAATCAGCAGGGTGCCAATATAAGATGCATGGTGGATTTTGGCTTGGTGATGTTTAGCTTGTTCTGTTTAGCTAATGCTGTTTAGATTGTTCTGTCAGCTGGTTTATATGCTGTTTTCTGATTAGGTTGTTCTGCATTGTCTTGCTTATTCTGTTGAACAGGTTCTGTTAGTTGGTGTGACGCTGTTGGCTTAGTGCTGGACAGTGGACACTGCTGGATCCATTCAGATTGTTCCAAGTAGCTGTTACTTTTAGCTGGTGCTCTTTGGTTTTGTTAAGTCTGTGTTGTTCTGTCTGTTCCATTGCTGGTTTTCATAAGCTTGACAATTCTTTTGCCTTTTTAGGTTCACCAATCACCATGCATGTTCTTTTCGGCTTGGTCAGGCTTGTTCCACATTTAGTCTGTTCTGTTAGTTAGTTCTTTTTCAAGTGCAACATGTGACATGTCTTGTCTTGTTGCCTTGCTTTGCTGAGCTCCTACACTTGGTTCAGTTTATCTTGTTCCTGAGTTTTCCCGATGTGTCTGTACTCTTATTTGCAGTTCAGCTTCTGGCCTTTAACTAGCCTACCAAGTGCATAAATACAGGACGTAAAGCCCCAATCATCCATCCATCTTCTGGCCTTTAGCTAGTGTTATTCAGCTCTTAGCTCTTAACTGTTCCTGCTGTTGCAGCTTTCAATTCTCCACAAGCATCGGAGTTTCTTCACCTGTCAAAGATGTCATTAACCTGGAGCAAAAGTCATGGCAGCAGCAACTGCAGGAACCGAAGTAAAGACATAAAAAGGCATAATGATCTAAAAGAGGTTTTGTTAAGGTGCAGTCGCATCTGAACCCATAATGTTACAATGACTTCTGCGAATCAACTTTGGTGTCAGTACCGAAATGAAGATACAGTAATTATGGGGCAACCAAGAGATGTTTTCTGTCCTCTCTGTCTTAGTTTATTCTCCTCTGTTTAAGCGCCTCTGCCTCTGTCTGTCCCTAATATTCGCTCTTTGTCTTTCTGTCTCCCTACTAAGCTCTGTCTATATCTGCCTCTTCCTCTTTCTGTTTCTCTTTCATTCATCTTGGTATTTTTTATTTTTAAATGTGGGCATAAATGTGTCAATTGAAAACAACAACACCTTTTCAGTATTTATGCCAACAGCACAAACATGAGATTCAGCTGTTGTAGTTTTAGCAATTTGCAGTGTTGATAACAGCAGTACTGCTGCGACCTCACAAATATCAAAACATCACAAACATCAGAGACAACATTAAAGACAGCAACATCACACATCTCTGTGACTTCTGCAGGATTAGTGTAACCATTAGGTGATGACTCACTTTGTAGTAACAGCTACAGAAAAATATGAGATACAAAGCTGAGCTGCTATTCCTTTCACCTGAGTACTACCTCTTTACCTTCTTTCCCGAGTACAACATTTCTAACATAGTAGACATTTTACATTTTACACCATGAATTAATATTTACCCCCTTTTCTAAAACACAACACTTTTCATAGAAAACATTTTTTTGTGCCAGATCCATGAAAATATTACTTAAGTCATTGTATTTACTTAACTTTTTAGTCACACAACTCAGAGATCAAATAATTTTTTCAGCCAATAATACTAGCACAGTTAGCAGGAATAGAACACTGTTGATTAATGTATACAGGGGTCTCTTCATCACAAGACCTCTTGATTCAGACCAGCTTGGCATGTGTGACCCTGTTTCTCCTTCAAGAAGTAATATTTTTAAGGAAGAGCCTAGTTCTCCATCGAGAAGTAACATTTTTGAGGGAACAGCCTAGTTTCTCCTCTGAGAAGTAATATTTTTGATGTGTAGCCTAGTTTCTCCTATAGAAGTGAAGTGATATTTTTAAGGTAGAGCCTAGTTTCTCCTTCGAGAAGTAATATTTTTAAGGTAGAGCCTAGTTTCTCCTTCGAGAAGTAATATTTTTAAGGTAGGGCCTAGTTTCTCCTTCAGAAAGTAATATTTCCAAGGTGAGAATTTTGTTCTTCAAGATGAGAAGCATCTTCTCAAGAGATGACTTTAAGACAGCAGAAAGGGCAGTCTCATAACTTCAGCACTACTGTACATTCTTTCTTACACACAATGTTACTTATTTTACAGAAATGGAACGCTGATAATTACTGTGTGCTTTCTTCTTACACAAAATGTTGCCCACAACATGGTAGCAGCGGTAATCGAACACCACTAATTACTAAGCCACGGTGACTACTAATTTCCGTACTTAATAACAACGGGATAAAGCTAAGATAAATGACATACGGCCACTCGTAAATCATCATTACTTCCATAATGCTGTTCTAACACAAGTTAATTAAGCGAATCATTACTGATGTGTTCCCCCGAATGTGGGCTTGTGACGAATGATGGTTTGACATGATGGCAGATAATGATGTTGGTCGGTTTTGATACCGGACCAGTTTCTAGGTTTACTTGTTGAATTGCTTGAAGAAGTTGTGACTGGTTTGGCATTTCATGTGTTTAGACTTAATGTGATTGTCTTGGCATTTTCAGGAGAAGATACTGTACTTCCTGCAGTGATTGTTTATAGTTTTGTCTTAGTAAACAATTGTGTCACTTCCTCGGGAGGAGGTGTTGGCTGAATTGGTAGGTCACTAAGCTGACATTGCTGAATCCTGCGTTTGATTCCTATGTTTTGACAGCAGTTTCAATCATCATTCATCGCATCGCTGTGCCCTCCTCCTGTCTTAGCCTATCAAGTGCATAGATAAAGGCAGGATGTAAAGCCACGATGTGTTTTACTGTGGTATCGATAGTTGTTGCTGAGCAGAATTATAATGCTCAGATATAAGAATGCTCTGAATGGACAATGACTGACATCAATGGATATATCTGAATTGTGAAAGGCATTTCAAATTGCAGACAGCAACACTGAGCCATAGGCTTTATATAAATTGATTGTGACACAAAATATCTGTCTGTTGATACATTCTCTGAGGCATTCATTTTTTAAGACTCTGCCTTAACTGCTGCATACTTTAACGCTTCTCAAATTTACTACTTCTGCAATATGATTAAGTCAACAACAGGCTGAAGTGGAGAAGGGAGATATCTTGAAGATAAAGACTTTAATAGCAAATGAGGCTCTTCTGTGACAGCTTACATTATTGTATGTTGTTAGGAAGAGAGTCCTTGGGGAATGATGATTTTAATCTGAGCATCAGAAGGAGGAGATATTGCATTAGGATTTGCCCTTGCTCAGGGAATAAGACAAATGAAAAATATTAAAGGAAATTAACAAGTGCTGAAGCAGCATCAAGCATCAGGCAACCGCAGCCTTGCTTTTTTATTTCTTGTTAATGTGTTCGTAAGTGCAGGATTAATGCGTAGCCTGAGGTAATTGTAGAAGTCCCCGAGAAATTTGTCCCAGCCGCAATTTCCAGCCTCGGTATAACCAGCGTGATGTTTCAAGGCCCGTTCTGAATCAATGTTGAAATCTGCGTTTAGTCGCCTCTGGATATTTCCAATATCAGAAATGCAAAAGTAAAAGATGGATGGATATTCGTTTAAATGTTGATTTCAAAAATGGTGCTTTGCAAGGGCAGTTGTTAATGAACTAGACTAAGTGTTGAGAATGCATTCGGTTGACCACATGGCCGAAGAACTGCATTTTCACTGGTAGTTGTCATCTGGCATTTAAGTTCAAGTCACAGCCCGAGTGCTCATGTTATGCTGGTGTTGCGTTCTGTATTCTTTAAAACAGGAGCATCAAATTGTGCAGTTTCATCTATGTCTGTGTAGAATCCATTTGATAATTATCATCAGACATAAAAGTTTTGCTCACCTTGAGAATTTCTGCTTTCATCTATTTCTCACAGCCTTGTTCACAGGTTACTGAAGACTGGCTTTGTTAGCACTTTTGTTGTTTAAAGATCTCAACAAATTGTCCACAACTTCCAAATATCTTGGACAATTTGTTGAGATCTTTAAACAACAAAAATGCTAACAAAGCCAGTCTTCAGTAACTTGTGAACAAGGTTAGGAGAAACAGCTGAAAGCTCAACTTCTCAAGGTGAGCAAAATGTTTATGTCTAATGAAAGTTTAATTATCAAATGAAAAAGAGCATGTGACATCATATCTGACATGTCTGAGGCACCGTCGGTGTGAAAATTGTGAAAATACGGGATGTTAAACCATTTTGTCTCACCAACACTAAATGGCTCAAAACCACCACCTCAGGCAATTTCTGCACTTCAGAGTGTGAAAAACAAAAGGTTGACATGACATGCAATGAAGATTGGTGAAATGAACCACACCGAGTGCATGACAACTTCTAAAATGAAAAGACATTAGTAACTTGCTGATGAGACCTCACCTCTTGCAAACTTTGCATGTCTACTGTTACTGCGTTCATGTAATGATATTGTGTCAATGTGTCAGTACATGCAGTTATATATAGCTGAGATTTTTCAGTAATACATCTCAAGAAAGATGAGAGAGCCATCGATTGGTTATTTCGAATGTGTTAAAGAATATCAGAAAATAAGATAATGTTAAATAACACCAATCTCAATGTTTATCCTCATTAAAATTTGGCCTCAAATTGTGATCTGCATTTTTATCAACATAATTGGCCCCAAGTTGAAATCCTTCGTGAGAAAATAACTGGTTTATGGTTCCATGGCTCTATAACCATATTTATAGGAAACCCAACACCGTGTTGAATACTTCCAAATATAGAAAATTTCTAGAAAATAGCTGCGAACTTTCTCAAATAAACCTTACCTGATTGAACAGAACGATTTAACCTTTGTGGACAAAATCTCTCAAATTGTGAGATATATGTCTGGTACAAGTAACAGAGATATAACCCATATGTTTCGGGGAACCCTAGACAGCGTTGAATAAATCTAAATTTAGACGATTTCCAGAAAGTAGCTATATGCATTGCCTCAAATAAACCTTACCTGTGTGAACAGCAAGATGAAACCTTTCTGGACAAAACCTCTCATATGGATGTCTCACATAGATGCATAAATGATATTTCTCATACATTTGCAGAGCTAGCCAGCTGTTGATGATGCTCATAATTGAGTTGCTGACAACTAATGTACTGCAGTAGACGTAGGTATAGGTACAAGTCAATTACTTGCTATATGCAGGAACTAGGACACCTTGACAACTAATTGAGGAGATGTTATTACCCGAAAAATCTCATCACCCCCAAAGTCACTGTGACATATATGTAGTCTTCAGACCTGTTATCAAACATTTCTTTATGATTATAAATAAGGCACAGATTTTGATTTGATTTATTTGACCAGAGAATACATAATACAATATAATAGCATAGGGGAGAAAAGGTTAAAAAGTTAACAATACATACTCCCCCTACCGGGAAAATTACACAACTTCAATTTCTTTTTAAAAGAACAAACAGTTAAAACATTAATAGTGTTCTCATTTAAAGCGTTCCAATTCTTAACTAATCGATTTATCCAATAATGTATATTTGTAAATGCAGTATTTAAGAGAATGTGTAAAGTGGCTGCTTGTGAGATGGATGAATGATACAGGGTTTAAATGTCCTTACTTGACTTTCCCTATCTGGAATCATCCCCAGATGTCTGAGGTACCAAAATTTCACGAGGAGATTTGTAGTTTTGTGGTAAATATTGTAAATGACTGCTCACACCAGAGCTGATGAGTTTTCTAGTTAGATTGTATTTACATGTAATGCAATTTTTGAAAAACAAGTTTTCAACCATTTTACTGTCACCATATAGCTGTTATAGAGCGATCAAAGAGTGTATTCCCGATAATTTGCGATCTGTCATTATTCGTTATTTTTAAGTTTTAAAAGTGTTCTCCATATAGGCCTACAATGAAACCTGCAGAACTATTGGTACACGTACACTGCAAATGTCACGAAGCTAAATGAACTCTACCTGAAGGTAGCAGATGGCATCTGCAATAATGATGGAGGTTATTCTCCACAACCGTATCCGTGCTACAACCATCAACATACCTGAACAATAGTGCTACCTATATGTGTTGCACACAGTTCTGAACTTACTGAACTCTTAATGTTAGATGGCATATGTGGCACTGGCATTTATTCCTGTAGCGTTGCTGTAACGTTACGTATAGGACGCGGCTTGGGGCAGTCGCGTCGCACCACAACACGCTAAGCGAAGCACAGCGCTGCACAGGAAGTGACTTGTGGCTGTTTGACACTGACAAATGGCTCTAATAATGAACGTGGTAGGAATCACCTGACGTGACACTCATCAAAAGCTATGATCAGTCAGAAATTCAGAGCTACAAACATCTAAATGATGTTACTTTTGAATCCAGGGACTGTCTGTGACAGTTGTTTTGTAACTAGTATGGAGCAACAATGTCCTATCTCAAACGTACATTTCACCCAACAACATGTGATATTGTGATAATTACATTTTGTTTTATTTTGAGTTAGATGCAGGGGATACAATGTAGTTATTAGAGGCTTTGGATACAAATGTAGCATGTGGAAATTATACTAAAGAAGATTTATTGGAAAAGGCATGCCGAATGTAAATTTTATAGAAATTTATCAAAGGTTTTTGTTCTAATTTAGTAGAATACAACAGCATGACAGTTCTGTTTGATAGATGGAGGTTCACCTTTTTATCTAATATTTCATGTTAAGTAAATCTGTCTATTCAACTGTCATTAACTACTATTTTGATCCATTTATCAAACTATCTGACTACACGTAATTGATAGTCAATCTGACTATCTATCGACCTCTCTATCTATCTATCTCTTTATTCTGTTTATCTATCTGTCTATTCTATGCTCTATTTATCCGTCCATCTATCTGTCAAGCTTTTCCTCTATCAGTTGTTCATCTATCCTGCATTTCATATATTCTTTGACATTTGATTTTCAGTCATGCAGAACAATGGTATTATTGCATTGTCGATTTGCAAGGCCTCTACACATATAACCACTCAGCTGTACTTAAAACTTGCTGCATTAAACAATGTGTCACCTGCCCCTCAGTGTTATATAGTGTCATGCACATTGTATGCTATGCACACATAGAAACAAACATCTAAAAACATTCAGGTTACACAGACTAATGGAGAAAAGCATAGGGGACACCTTGAAGCCCTGAGGCACTCCATATTGTCACATCGTCTAGAAGTAAAGGTCAAATGTGTTTGTCAGTGCAGCCAGCCTTTACAGTAGCCTTTACAGTAGCCTTTGCAGTTGCAGTCAGCATTTGCACAGTAAACCCCTGCAGTTGACCTTTGCAGTGGGCATTGTGATTGTTTGGTCAGTGTGGCTGTTTGGCCAGTGTAAAGTGTGTGTGTCTGTGCATACGTATGTCACCCATATTTAAGGAGGTGGTTGACAGGTCATGGGGTGGTTATAGGCACTCTATATTCATTGTTGATGGTGAATGATTAATAGTTAACACTAATCAGTTTTCATGACCTTTGTAGTCTATAATATGAAGAAATACTTCATTACGACAGCAGAAAGTATTATCGTTATGACAACAGAAAATGTCATCGTTATGACAACAGAAAATGTCATCATCACAACAACGGAATATGTCGTCATCCTGAGCCAATCCGAACTTATTTCTCTGAGCCTTCTTGTTATCCAGTAATCATTTCATGTAGTGTATCATTAACAGCTGATCCCTGACCAGCACCTCTTTCTATATTGTTCTTACGTTTCTCATGAGGCGTACTGTCAGACAATAAAAAATTTGCAGATTCCTGTAGGATGTATGACATTGTGTTTTAATTTTTTTCCTGTTGGTTGACAGCTGATCAGATTTATGAAAGTTCATTTTTTATCAATTACATACATAAAATTACATTTCAAATGGTGTCATCTTTCCCTTCAGTGAAAAAGGAAACCTATTGACAGAACATAATCAGACTTGCAACTTCACAACAGTGGTTTAACATAATTTACTATATTGCTGTTACATGTATTCATCATAGAAAGCACTCATTCCTCTTGATCTTAAGATAAAAGCAATGTTTAGTTCAGAAAGCTAAAAACAGACAAACTCTAACATTAAGAGAAATGAATGAGTGGGTTGACTCCGGTTGAGCACAGAAAAAGTGAAGCCAAAATAGATAAATGTTTTATATTTGGAATCAAAGACCACATAGCGCAAAGTCGACAAATGTGTAGGTGGAGTAGGCCATACTTGGAACAGTTAGGTAGGACTAACATGGGTAGGATCAAGATAGGCAGGACAAAGATAGGTTAGACTTACATTGGTGTGTAAGAATATTGGTGATTAGATATGAGTGTGATGAATGAGTAGCTACCTAGATGGCAAAATTGTATAGAAAGATTTAGTGATTAAGCAGTAGATAGATAGGCAGTTGGATCTATATAGATAGCTAGATAGATAGATAGATAGAGAGACAGATGGTTAGATAGATAGATAGATTGATTGATTGATTGGTTGGTTGGTTGATTGGTTGATTGGTTGATTGGTTGATTGGTTGATTGGTTGATTGATTTGGTTGATTGATTGACTGATCGATTGATTTGAATAGATTTGATTTCATTATATTGGATTAGATTTGATAAAAAAATATAATATATGCGTGATAGACCCAGATAGAAACAATGCAAAATTGGATGAACCGAGGAAGCTTAAATGATTGAGTGAGATGTTTTTGCACAATTCCTTTGATCTAACATGTTGTTTTCAGCGAGGATAACAGACAGATTATCTTATCTGAAAACAACATGCTAGGTTTTCTCAGACGAATTGAAAACAACAGGCTAGGTTTGCTCAAAGGAATTATGCTACCATCTCACTCAACAATTTACTCAGTTCTTCCAAGTTTACAGTATAGATAGATAGGAAGCCAAAACTTATCATCTAAATATTAACATTGTTGATAAATGGTATTTTCACTCATGGAACTTGGAAAGTCAAGGTGTATTTTATTCACAATGGCCTTTGGCACTGCCTAGTCATCACTGGTCTACCATAACAAATTATTCACAAATTCAAAGTTCAATATAATGACATTTTGTCATTTTTGATTTATGTGATTTTGACAGCAGCAATTTGCCTTTCAATCACCAATAAATCAACATGCTTTGCTGTAAATCATCAATCTTGGCACGTATTGCTGACAGCGTCTGACATTTAGATTTGCTTGTCAAATCGCAATGGAAAAATGCTTTTGTAAAAAATTGACATTTATTGACATATTTGCACTTCATTTGTCTATCAATAATCTTTTTTTCAGAAATTAGACAAAAACATGCAAAAACCGTTTTTAAGTGGTCTTAATTTCTCTACATTGTAGTTCTGGTGCAGCTTGTTCATGCTTGTGTCTGATAGACTTCAATTAAGTCTGGTATAATTATAAAACTGTCAATTTATCCAGAACATTTGTGAGAAATTAGATACACATAAATTAAGTACTCAGGAGTCAAATGTGACATGCAACGGTCTGTCTCCTTTTGTAGTTTTGAATTTATATGTATCGGAGGCATCTGCAAGCAATAGTAGCTGTGTAGGTATCCCCTTTGCCTCTCAACAAGGTGATAGGTGTTTTTGACCTTGCTATAAGAACATGTATAATCAAACATTGAAATAACACCATGGGGAGAGACCACATTATCCACATACCCCGCAGCGAAAACACTTCCGAGTTTATGACTATGGTAGAGTAGTCTTTAACAAATGGATGCCTTGGGACTCACAGTCCACGAGGGGACACCAACAATCTGAAAAACAATCAACCACAAACAACAAAAATAATCATAAAAGATGTACCTGTGACAAAAAGTAAAATATTGGGCCCTTAAAAATATCTCCATATCACCAGTTCAAATGTACACATGACTGCTGATTGTTCAATTAAATGAAGGGGCCCCTGGACCCCATGAAAGAGGGAATAATAGAGGTGATTGTCATGTTTTTCAAAAGTTGGTAAGTTTAAAATTGGCTTTATTTGATGAATAAGGGCCCCAGTGGTTCCACTTATAAATTGTGATCCTATATTAAGTTTTGTTTTCAAGTAAAATATTCCTCGGGGCATTGTTTAAGATAGTAGAAGCCCTGCAAAGCCCCCTGCTGTCCTTTTTTATACTGTTTCAGAATTCTGTATTTAAAAGATATCACAGGAAGTCTGTTAAAAAATATGAACCAAAAACAGGCAGTTCATAGCTTTGTTGATATAGCAATTGCAGATTTATAATCTTTCCCTCTGACAGTGTCTCTGCACTGTTTGTAGTCACACCAAGATTGAATCGACTCTGTTGCATTTATTGGCAATTTGGGTCTCGTTATTGTGGGACAATTAGAGGGTAATTCCTCACTCTCAAATTACCACCAATCTTGAGGCTAAATGTGCTTTTGACTTGATCCAACACAGTGAGACTTACAATACACTGTGAAAACGGTGTTGTTATTTTGACAAACCTTGAGTTTGAAGAGAACGTTTTCTTGTTTCCTTGGAATTCCTTTACATATGATGTACACCAGAATTCATTTCCAGAAATATTTGACTGGAAATATTTTATTCAGATTTAAGTAAATCAACACATCACACTATGGAACCATTGAATTGTTGTTTTGCTAATCTGCCCCTCGCAAGGTCCTGAGTTCGATTCATGGACAATCTGACCTTAATTGTGGCCTGTCAATCTTTCAGAAGAGCAGCTACCAGACCCTGAGTGTAGATTATATATGGCGTTAGGCGAGTTCATAAGTAAAAGTCAAGTCAAGTCAAGTCAAGTGCATTTTATTTAAAGTAGGTATTTACACATACAGGAAATGGAGAACACCAGCACCAGGCTTTTGGACCGTTTACTTGTATCTTGTGTTATGCACTTGAAGTGGGCTCACATACCAGACCCCAGCTTTCTTAATATAAAGTAACATAATTTAAGGTGTACAACACGAATTAGAATTAAATTCAAATGTTTGGTTGATATATAAGAGTCCCTTGGAAATCAATATGTATCATAGTGTCGATTCATCTTTATCTTCACTTCCTCTTCTCACCCAACAGATGGCAGTGACTTGCCTTAAGGGACTGCTAAAAAAGTACTAATATCTTGATAATTAATATTCTTAGAATTCATCAGCTGGAGTATGCCTTCCATTTACACAAACATCATTATATTCTAATCAATCTTAGTTCTTGTTCAAGTCACATTCCCACCACTATTTGTACAAGTTTTTTGGCAAAAAAACAATCAACAACTAAAAAATTAGCACCAATATCAAAGCTAGCTTTTACAGTCACTGCCTTAACAGTGCAGACCCATGAATAATTCATGGACAATCTGACCTTAATTGTGGCCCATCAATCTTTCAGAAGAGCAGCTACCAGACCATGAGTGTAGAGTATATATATGGCGTTAGGTGAGTTCATAAGTAAATGTCAGTCAGGAACTATTCATCATTCATGACAGCTCTTACAGGTCTTCTATTTCATGGTCTGATGTCTTTAAAAAGTTCCATTTCATGATGGATCCCCTTGTCTAATTTGCTTTAGCTGGGGTCAGAATCAACCAGATTGCTTCCAGTTGCATGGTAGTTCGAAGGAAGTATGGTGTCTTAAGATCACAACTTATTTATATACATGTATTGTATATTGTATACAGTGACTATGTTTATATGCACAGCAATCTGTGCAGATTTGTAAAGATCATAAGCTTAAAGATTGGTATAAGGTAAACTGAGGTCATGATTTACTCCTGTTGGTGAAAGTTAAACAATATTATAATAAACAACACTGCGCAATCTTGGAAAATCACAATTTGATATAGTTCTGCTGTAAAATAGTAACTACATTAAAAATGTGCAATTCAGAACAATATTTTGCAGTCCAGTGAAATATTTTGCACTCCAGAACAATGTTATGTTATCCAGTATAAACTGTAAAATATGAATCTTGAGTCAGCTCAAATGATCAAGTGAGATGGTTGCATAATTTATTTGAGCTAACATAGCTTGTTGTCATGAGTCATGTAATCTTTATGTCAGCTCAAAGGAATTGTGCAACCTTCTCACTCAATCGTTTAAGCTTGCTCAAAATTAAAATTTTACTGAGTACAATATTATGCAGTCCTGTATCATATTCTGCAGTCCAATGCAATATTATTCAGTCCGGTGTAATAGTACGCAGTCCAGTACAATATTAGGAAGTCCACTACAATATTACGCAGTCCAGTGATAGGCAACCCAGTACATTATCATGTACTCGAGTACAATGTAGTGCACTCCGGTTCAGTCCAGTACAATATTATTTGATATGATGTGATACTCTGATAATATTACGAAACCAATTCACAATACCATTCACTCTGACAGACAGCTCATTCTTCAGCTGAGGCTGCACAATGACTATCGCAGACCATTGTGCCCATCCCACATTCAGACTAGGTAGCATGTGATTGCATGTGATTGCCCATTGTGCCTCCATGTTACTTCATGTTATTTCGTGCCGCACCGGGCTTCGTTGTGTATACATGTTCTATGGCTGTTTTTGGCACGGTTGTCAATTTTTTTTTCTTCCCTTTTTGTCAGAGATGATGACTTTTTTTGTACGCAGTGTTTCGCCAAATGGCAGGAACATGATTGGCTGTCGTTTCAGTGAGTGATTGTGGTTTCACCGGGACTGACAGCCGCTGGCCATTGACGGGGAGAATCCTGGGTTCCGTAGAGAATATGGAAGAGGAGGGGGTTGGCGGATCCCAGATGAGCTCTGTGGAGAACCATAGAATCAGAGGGGGGGTGAGGGGGTGGGAATCCTAGTAGCTGCTGCTGGAGGTGTCCGGCGGGTCGGCGTTCGCTCCCCGGCAAATTTTTCACGTCCTTGTTTTGTCGTTTTTACTCCAGTCAGTCCGGTGTGTCATCCCCGATTCCGGATGAAGTGAACTGCCACCCTCTCCATTGCTCCGTGATGAATGACTTTGGGAACTGATTAGATTTGTTACATGATGAATTCCACTCCCCATAACAGCCGCAGTAGCCGCAGGAACAGCATCAGCAGTAGACGTAGTGTGCCATCACACTTGTCCGCCCTTCAGCTGTTCTGTCTCCTCCCTTTACAAGCCTTTCGCTCCATTCTATAACAAGGGCAGATAGATAGACTCCATTCATACAATATATGTTGCTGGGCATCGAAAAGTTTTAGACTGTGTAATTCTTGCAGTTATCTTTGATTTTTCCTTTACGATATTTAAGTATTTATATCTCTAATACAGTGCTGTAGATATACAAAGATATAGGCAATGATAGATACATAGATTGTGAATAGACAGCCTTCTGGAATCTGTACTTAGTTCATTACCACTCATAATACTTACTCTCCAGTTGTATATTATTTTATTACAAGGTCATTTTTGGTCCCTTTTCAATGTTTTGCTGTTTCTGTAACGAACAGTGATGTTTTTGTGGGCACAAGCAGATCAGTATAGGTCTATGATCAACTAACAATGTAACTATAGTTTTCAGGACTTCCTATGTATTTGTAATCTTGGAATTTCATACTCTTGGAAATTCAGTTGAGTTGTTGAACAGCAAGAAAACTTTGACCAAGATAATCAAAACAGTTTCCTATACTATTAATTCATGTATCTCTCCGTCTTTCCCATGCAGCCAAAGTATAAGTTGTTCATCCACAAAAACTTGCATACAACCTTTTCTCACCCACTGGAAGGACTCAGGCTGGGTTTTATTTTCAAAATTTATATTCATATTTTGTCCCCCAACCCACATTTAACGGTTATCATGCTAGTATATGAAACACACAAGGGAGGTGTACTGGTGTAGGCCTAATTATCAATACAATGCAATTATGAGCCTTGCTAAGTATATTTCTTTTCCTGGTTGCTATTGATGTAGGCTACTTGCAGGCATGAACAGGGAGCAATACTGTGCCCCATAATGTGTGTTTCCTCTGCGGACCAGCAGGTGTTTGAACAATTACTCGGGGTATCACATTAAGGAGCGTGTTGCACGCAAAGTTGCTTTGAAACTGTCTCCAATCTTTATGAATTAAAGTTCACGTTTCTTTATCAAGTTTCTTTGTGATGGAATTTTATTTAACACCCCTTTGCTCCAAGGCTTTAGAAACTTGAGGAATTTAATTTGAAGCCTTCAATAACCTCAAATAAAACCATAATTAAAAGTTTCACTTTTTGTCGTGTCCCGGACAGGTTATTATTAAAAGGGGAAATTTGAAGTTGTCGTTGTTTGTGCGCTGACATGTGTCTGTCAGCGGTTAATCGAGTGTATTTGAAAATGAGCGAACTTAATTTGGCGACACATTTCGGCATGTTGTTTTAATCTAGTGGAAGTACATGTTATTTGGTTTTTCTCATTTTTATTTTTAGTTTATGTCACTTTCAAAAGTTACTGTTCTGGCAGTTCTACAATTAAATTTCAAGGTCTGTTCAAGCATGAGCCTTTTTAAACTCACTGGGGGCCAGTGGGGGGAGTGTAAAGTAGGAATATATCTTATCTGAGGTATGTCAACACGAAGAGGCACTGAACATATCCACTTTACAACTGGCATTGAACCAAAATGGATGGATGATTGGGATTTTACATCCTGCCTATATGCATTAGTAGTATAAGTTAATAAGGACAGAAGGAGGACACAGCAATGATATGAAGGATTGCTGATATTGTTGCCCAACGTAGATGAAGGTTATTTAGAACACGGCTTGAATCGAACGCAAGACCCAGAAATTATAAGCTTGAAGTTTTACCAACTGGGCCAACTTATGAGATCTAGTTTAACCCATATTTCTGTGAGTTGTCATTTGTAGTGCACTTGGGTGACATGGGGTCTATGTAGCACATCACTCCTCACATTGAGCCCTGTGCACATATTCTGACGTTGGCTGCCATCGATAAAGATCAAGAGTATCACACTCAATGTGAGGATCGCACTCATAATGGCACACTGAGTTCAACAGGAGCACATTTTCATTGACCCACAATGTTACATGAAACAAATGATGTGGGGCATGCTACATGGATTGTTACAATTTGTTAGGCTACAGCAGATTGCAGCATGTAGAAGCCTTTAGAATTTCCTGTTGCTGGAATCAAAATTACTGTATACCTTTAACTGCAGTGAGGTTTCTATATCATGAATTGAATTCAGTGGATGACAGAACATTTTACATGCAACAGTTATTATTGCATATATCCATCTGACATTTTACTAAATGGACAGATAAGATGGATGGATGGATGGGTGATTGGGGCATTACAGAAGGAGGACATAGCAATGAGGCAAAAGATGAAACTGCTGTCCAACATAAATCCAGGTGACTCGACCAGAGCGGGGCATCAAACCTGGGGACTCTGTGATCGCCAACCTAGTGCGCTACCAACTGCGCCGAGCCCAACTCCCCCTAACTTCTGCTTGAAATTTGAAAAATAGACAGACTATAACTGAATGCAATTGTTCTCAATACAATGTAACTTGACCATGTATTAAATCAAAATATTAGGCACCACAAAAATCTAAGAGTCACCAAGAAATCCAGATACCACAATATGTCACAAAAAAACAAGTTGCACCTTGAATCTATGGCTTATGTCTGTGCATATGCCCTGAAACTGTTGATGGTTTTTGTATTTGCTTTATGGAAATAAGAACAATGCCTACCTGACTATGAATAGCTCAGTAAAATGTCATTCTCTTCTATGCCAGCTGATATTCTGTAAATACCAGCTAGGAATACTGTTAAACATTGTTAGGCATTGGTATTTACCAGCTACAATGTAAATACTAGTTATCTTGGCTTGGAAGTGGAATTGATATGAGTTGTTGTTTGTATGGAGATAATATTATTCATAAGCTTTAAAAATAGATAAAGTTGGTATTTAAAGATAAATATTGAGATAAATTTCTAATAATTTCACTATTTAGAATAATTTTGCTTGTTGGTCTCTGGAAATATTAAAATAATGGAAGACAATGTTTGATATTACATTGCTATAATTTGCACAGCAAGATGCTTATAATAATTATTGGACAATATCTTCTTATTATAAACGCACTTATGGGGAGAATTAACAGTTATTTTGTATATAAAAATGCAATCTTTTTTTTAATACAATGAGAGAAAATGCAACAAGCGAATGACAGTTGTTTGATTTGACTTCGACCTTGGAAACAGTTGCAACAGATAAAAAAATCATTCTGGAAAGGCGCGTCTAAAATGTTAAAAAGTGATACGCTACCATGATAAATGGAAGTTCATTCACATTTTATAATGGCAATGTTGACTATATTTCAAGTTGGCTATAATCAAAAGGGAATTCATGATATTCTCCCCACAAATTGTATTAAGGTTACATATATGGAGCTTTCTTTATTAATGGAAATTTGATGAAATGTCATTACTGCATGATATTGCGGTATTAAAGAATAATAGCTTTATTACTCTAAAATATTGTTATAATTCTATGTCTAACCAGCAAGTTATATCAGATATCTACAAGATTCATTTGATCATGCAATATTACAACTCCCTCATAAAATTTTTGATAATCAAGATATTTTTTAATCCTGGGCCAATTTTGGGTGCAGATCATAAAATATAATGGCTCTCTAATTATCAACATGAACTTAATTTACTGAAAATGAAATTACATGCACAATTTGATTGCTTGCTATTGATGTAATTATGTACTTAAAGGTTTTGCAAGGCAACATAATTTTTCATTTTGTTTTATACTTCGAGTTTTATTAGTGTAACAATATTCTCCCATTTATATATTTATTAGTGTAACAATATATAGTAGTAGTACTATGAGGTTATACCATGGGTGGAGGCAGTATATCCCTGGTATAGTCACCCAAGATCTAGTATATCCCGAGACCCGAAGGGTCGAGGGATATACGGGGTCGAGGGTGACTATACCAGGGATATACTGCCGCAACCCATGGTATAACCTTTTTATCCCATGTCTTTTTTTTTTTTAATAATACTTTTATTTTATATCAATGTAAAACAGTTTGAAGCACTCAGTGTGAATGCAGCTGTGCTACAAAAAAAAATCAATACTCTTAATTGGCAGCACTTAATTGCCTTAAATCACAACAATCAGCAAATATGCTGGTATCTACATGCTAATAAGCATGATATATAGGGGCACTGTTGTCTTCTGATTGGTCAGTTCCAGTATATCCCTGTCTAGCTCATTATCTTTTAGTATATCCCTGCTGGCTAATTAGCCAAAGGAATTTGATTGGTTGAACTAAATATATCCCTGTTTTCCTCTCTCAATCTGTATTGACCAGGGAAAAGCTCAGTATGAGGGACAAAAGTTGGCTAGACATGGGATAAGTTTTTATATATAGCTATTGATTTTTCTATAAAACAAGAGTGATATTAATACGAGTATGACCAACCTGTTTCATTTCATGATTTTAGATTGCAAATTAAGTATTTTTAATGACTTAATAGGGAGCCTTAAATTTAAGGGAGAGAAAAATTAAAGAAAGCTTATGTTTACAAATATTTTATCCACCAGATTCTTTAGAAAAATAATCTCAATGTGTCATGAAGTAGGCTTATGAACTTTTTTAAATTTAAAAAACCATATAATGAGTTTTTTTTTCAATTAAATATTATGGTTCATACGTTTTCTATTTTAAAATAGCTTCTTAAATGTTATAGGCAAAACACTTTGGCGTAGTATATCATCTTTTGAAGCTGGTATAAAATGTTCTTTGTGAAATGTCAAGGCACAGAATTTGATATTTGAATATATATGGGTTCACTGGTTTATTACTTGTCTACCATACTACATAGGGCTACACTACTTGCCCAAAATAGAAATAAGAAGTCGTTCACCCATATTTGTTCTATACATATAGGAGATATACCATTAAGCTGAGACGGCAGATATGGAGTTGTATCTGAGGTTTATATAGTATCTGCATGGTGTGGTGTCTATATATAAATGTTGCTACTAAATGACAAAAATTGACATATGATAAATGTGACATATAAACATATGATAAAGTGACAGATATGGTGACATATGGGTTTATGCGGATATATGGATGTCAGGATTCAGCAGATTTTCTCCAAGTAGTAATGTGTGTTAAATGACAGGCGTGAATTATTTGTGGCAGATAGTAAAGATGCATGAAGCTGGAAGTTAAGCTGCGTCTAAAGCCAGGGATGAAGATTAAGCTAGTTGCCATCATGTGTCATTCAAAGGTGCTGAATTTGGCTACTTGCTGATCATCGATGTCTACACTGAGTAAGTCAAAGATGCCACCCTCACAATTTGAGCAGGGTGTGAGATATATATTTATGCCATGGACTTCTCTCAATTTATGACCTCACTTGTCATTCATTCCTTGAGAAAGGCGAGGTTTTCCTAAAGGGCCCATTTCCTCAAAATAGCTTCAAAGCAATCCAGCTTCTACATGTTCAAGAAGATCCAATAACAGTTTCTATGCGATGTGTTAAATGCATTAAAGTAAGAATGACGAAATCTTGAACTGTACCACACTGCCACACATATGATAAAAAAATAAATTACGTGAATTGAGTAACTTCTAAATTCTTAATCTTTACACCAGATTCTGCATGTGATGGTTGGATGTCTAATTATGTTGAACGTATACTTTCTATTCAATTTTAAATTGACTCATAAATTATGTAAAAAAAAAAAATGGGTGAGCTTATCCACGAAGACAATAAAACCCTGTGCAAATGCTCACAAAATACTTGATGCACATCAAACTATTGTAACCAATGACAATTTTCAGCCAACATCCATGACATGACACTTCAAAACTGCTCTGGAGCACACACATGCAAAATGGCATCCAAAATGGCATCTAAAGCTGGCATGTAAAGCTGGGGATGCATGTGAAGCTGGCAGGTAAAGCTGGACAGCTTCATCTATGATGTCAGCTGAGGTGGGTCAGCATCCCACCACCCCATCCATCAACACACCAACCTAACAATATGCCTAATCACATTATGGCAGTCAGGTCCACTTGCAGGGAACTTGCGGGGAACACCAGCCCCTGGGTATGATGGGCTTGGGTGATGGACAGAGTTTAGGCTTGTACATGAACATAGTATGGTGTTGTGGTGTTGTGTCAAAACAAAAATCACTCAATATGATGTCATTATCAATGGTGAAATTAGATATGCCATCTCTTGTCACTTTTTCTATATGTTTTGATGAAAAAACAATCTGGTGTTCTTTAGAGATTAAGTACAGTGTATGAATTTTTTATGAACATAGTATGGTGTTGCAGTTTTGTGTAAAAAAAAAAAAAAAGAATCACCCAACCAGATGTATCAGTTAGTTGACAACTTTTCTGAAATCAGACTCTTGTTTTGACAGGAATCGTCCTTATGTTATGTGGTGTGTAAAGTCGCCCACATTTAGACTGTTGTTAACCATGCCTTATGATGCCCATATACAGTAAATTTCCCAATGATATTTTTAATTCTTAACCAGACAAATGGTTTAGCAAATAGTATTATAGCTTAATTATTAATTTGGCTTATCCTGTATGAAACACATGTTGCTCAAACCAGATTACTGACCATGCCAGTAGAACTTGAATTTATCCATAGTTTCCCTAATCCTCCATCAGATTTCCTTGATTATTGTGTCTGAACCAAACAAACAATGAAACAAATAATGATCAAGGTAAACCTGTGAATCCAGTGCTGATTTTAAGGCATGTGAATCAGGTGGTCTTCAAAACACAGCCAAACAACATTTCCAATACTGGACCAATACTGGCAAACCAAGAACAAGAATCGTGAACAAACAAGCATTGTCCAAAATGTCCACTTGCCAACTGAATAGGTCGTGAATAGGCTCTGAATAGCCTACTAAACAGGCTGCAATTAGGCTATTGTGTCTCCTAAAGCCAATTTGTCCCTGTTCCAGGATGGATTTCACATCTTAAATAGAATGAGCTAGCATTTCATGCAGGATTTGCAATAACCTTCAGACCCATAACACGATTAAATACAAGTTAAGCTGATTTTCGTGCAATTTGTCAATTATTGCAGTGTGAATATTGTCCAATTCACAATTCAGCATTGTTCAGTTGTGGTGTGATAAACCAGATGCAGTGCAGATCTATGTGGAATTATGTAGCTGCAGTGCCTACTTGGTCTTTACTTATCTTGGATGGTGTTTGGAAGCAATGGAAGGTTGTAATGTTTTTTTAATCAAATACAATTATGTTTCAGTAACCACAGAGGGGCACTCTTAAAGATACAGTGATATGACATTGTATGCAGACACAATCAAATTTGAAAAAGGACGAGCAGATTATTTTGGAAAAAAACTGCATTCTTGTCAGACTTCTATCATTGAATGATTAGATAAACTTACGAATGTGGAGTGTACAAACAAGGCTGTTTTGTGCCAGTCTTGCGTTTGTCTATTTAAGATTGATTTAATTTGATCTAATCCTATCATAATGTACTGTCTCTGACTAAACTTTCTGTGTGCATGTACTAAAACAACCATAATAACTTCTTAATCCAAAATTAAAAAAAAAAAATATTATAGATACAGATCTTCACATTGACTCTTGTGCATCTTCAAAACTATGTGTCCCCTGGATAGTTGTAAACTTTGTCAATAATCCTGTTGTAAATATCCAGGATGCCAAGGGGTTGAAATGCCCTAACAAGGGGGAGGAACAGCCAGGGGTGAAATGACCCCCTGTCCCTCAGATGTGGGGTGGGAGGGGCAGGCTGATCAATCTCTATGCTTCTGGGGTGACTAAACAGACAAATATGGAGAAGGCTTTATCCTCCTATAGGGTGCTTTAGATTTGCCTTAGATTTGCTTTAGCTTTTTTTAGTTTTCTCTAGTTCTGCTTTATGTTTGCTTAAGATTTGCTTTAGTTTTGCTTAAGATTTGCTTTAGATTTGCTTTAAATTTGTTTTAGTTTGCTTTAGTTTTGCTTTAGTTTGCTTAATATTTGCTTTAGTTTTGCTTTATATCTGCTTTAGTTTTTCTTTATATGAGCTTAGTTTTACTTTAGATTTGCTATGCCTTAGTTTTGGTCTAGATTTGGTTTACACTGTAGACTAGATTTGGTGTAGATTTTCTTTAGTTAGTTCTAGTTTGCTTTAGTTTGACTTAAGATTTGCTTCAGTTTCCTTAATACAGTGTATTTGCTTTAGTTTTATTTATAGTTTTAGAGGTCATCACATGCAGGGTTTTGATATTATTGGTAGTGAAGTATGTTGATGACTGCTGATTTAGTTGGGAAATCGGAAAGGTCACAACCCAGAATTTGCAATGGGGTACAAACCACCATGTAGGATTGTAGGATGGACGGTTTGATAGATGGGATGAAATTTTCATGAGCAAATTTATGAACTAACTATATTTTGGACAAGTCATTGATGAATTGCCTAATTGGACTAGCGAGTGCTTCAGAAAATAAATTCTCAATGTGAATCCCTAATAATCTGTTAATCGTCATGGATTCGGTTGTTTTTTATCCTCATTTGACTTTGCACCAAAAAGTTATCTTGTTTTTAAAAATTAGTTTCTATTCAACGTATATGTCATTGGATAATGCTATGTAATATTACCTGTGTCAAAAAGTAAAACTTAACAGCAGGAAGTGAAATAAAATATAAAAGGGCAAGGCTTTATTTAGCTTTTCTGAGAATACAACTGTTGTTCTGCTCTCTCGAAAGCTTATAGGTTGGAACTTTATTAAGCATACTGAGAATGGACCAGTTGTTGCCATGGTAACCAGGTCAAGCAGGGTGACCATTAATAAGTCTATTATCCTTAATAGTATCTGAATTGAGTGAATAAAGCAGCAATTATTGTCTTTACTTGTGTGTCTATATTTGTTATTTGATTAGTTCCACTATGGAAACTATTTGTGGAACTAACAAGACTAAATGAAAATCAATATGCTTGTATAAACACAGAAGCCCATATGTTTTAGTGCAGCATTTATAAGTCTATTCCGTTCCATGTTACATAGTAATACATGCAACCATAAAATAGTATATTTCAGTGCAAAATTCAGCTACGTCGCATTGTGAGGATATAAACGGTTGGCTTGTTGTCTTCCATTGCGGTGTTCTAAAGAAAATCTGGATTCAACTTTACTTGACTTTAGTTTGTGTTCAACTTGTGGGAAGACCTCCAGGAATGACATTCTGGCAGGATGACGTCTTGATGAACCATTAAATTGGTGGCCCCTTGTATCAAAAATAAAGTGCGAACCTAGGATTCCCTTGAAGGTTATGGATAGAAAGGGCAGGTATAGTCTGGTTCCCAACACATGCTTCCTTTCTGTACCATTATTTGTTTAGAGCTATATAATACGTTCTATGGTGGTCAAAGCAAATTATTGTCAAATCAAGCCAATGGCGATTGAATTGAAGGTATTCTTAGTTTTAGGATTTTATAATGTCACCACAAATTCACCCTCCTGCACAGTACCTGTCGGAGGATGCACAGATTCTGAATATGCGAATTCAGACAAAACATCTTTTTTACCCAAACCACAAAGTGGCTTCAGACTTTCTGTAATATGTCCTCCTTTTTACTCACCATTTTGCAACGCCAGTGATTCAGTATCTACAAGATACCACAATGATCTTAGCACACCATGGTTTCTATAGTGACACCAAATCCCTTCTTCCCCTCTCAACGAGCTTACCATAGCTGTTGTGATGGTCTCATGCAGATTGCATTAATTCCATGGAGCTGTATTGATAATTATGTTAACTGTGGGATTTGCACTTAATGAGCATAGCGCGATGGTAGGAGGAAGGAGGGATTGGTGGTAATTTAGGTCATTCTGAACATAATCTGATGAAGGCATGGCAGTATCATTGGAACAGTGGTAGGTTCACTACAAATTTCCCTCACTATAGATCTAGCTACCAGAGAACCAAAGAGTACACAAAAATAAAGCATTTGCTGGATGGATAGCTTTTCCTCCTCAGTAATTTGGCAAACTGTATGTCCTAGACTTCAGGGATAGCATATAGATATTGATGGTTTATGTTGACTATATAAATATCAGAAATGGTTGGATTTTTATTTATGGTGTAATATTTGAGCTATTTGTATTAAAATTGTAAAGTGGTCTCGCCAGCCCAACCGAAAACTACCATAACCACTGTCATGTTATTAAGGATCATTCTTATTTAGCCATCCAAAGTTACATATAGGACATACACTTTGTATAGTGGATACTTAGTTATTTACTAAGTCATACTTGATACATAGCATGCCATAGTTTGTTCGTTTGTTCGTGTTTTACGCCTCTGCGGCACCTTAGTGGGCTATATCGAGGCAGGCGAACACCATATGATGATGAGATGAGAAGACTGTGAGTCTGGTACATGCCCTATTAATTCAGGGATTCCCAGGGTCTTTCAGTTGCCCCAGCAGAGAACACTGGATACAACCCGCCTCCATTTAATGTCCCATGGGCTCGGACTAAATTGAGTTCCGGGGTGGGATTCGAACCCACGCCCTCAGAGCCAGTGGTTGTGCAAACAAGCACTCTTAACCATTAGGCCACGGAGGAACTCACAGCATGCCATAGCAGCCATACAATAGAAATCATTCAATGGTAGTCATGCAATATATATCAGTTGTTGTTTTTTTAAACTTGTTTTATTGTATAACAGGTTTAAAATAACTATGTCATTCATACTATAATTCATAATTAAAAGGGAAACTTCAACAAATTGTTTTACGAAATATTTTTTAAAATGTTATAGATTTCTCACATGGTAAATTGCATGCATAAAAATGTTGCTATAAAAATTGTTGTAATTTAGATGTAATTGCTCCTAAATTAGAAATGCAATAAAAGGGCACATCAAAATCGTATAAAAAGCACGTAAAATGTCTATGTTTTAATGGGTAGCCATAAATACAGAAATATTGAAATCACATTTACTGTTTCCTGTAACAATTTCTCTGAAATGTATCTGATTGCTGTGACATTTTTGTAATTTCTGCTATCTGATGTAGAATGATTGCAATTCAATATTGTGTTGTCACAATGCATCAAAATTGTATTTGCACTGAACTATGATAGACACATTCTGGTGGTGTGTTTCATTAGAGAATCATCTCATTGTTTTATGAGCATGTTTTTGCCATGTTTTCTAACATGTTTTTGCCTTGTTTTTAGCATGTTTTTCATCTTGTCAAAAGCAGCTGTGTAGCTGTAATGGACCTCATAAAATCAACATTGCAAGTTGCTTTGCTGCAACAGATAGGTGGGGGGGGGGGTGTAGTTGCATCATGGGTCTGTGTGCAGACATTGTAGGTTATGCGCTGTAAAATTTAAATTTTGAATCTGCTCAATTGAATGATTGAGTGAGATAGAAGCACAGTTCCTTAGAGCCAACATAGCTTTTTGTCTTGAGCTATGACAACAGAAAGATTATCGTAACTCAAAAGAACAAGCTATGCTATCTCAGACAAATTGGGCAACCATCTCACTCAATCATTTGAGCCGACTCAAAATTTAGAATTTTACAGTGTGGTGTATGTATTATGTATCTTTGTGTAATCTGTGGTAACATGTCGTGGCAAAGTTATAAGGATGATGGATTTGCATCCTGTATTTATGCACTCGGATAGGCTAATTAAGACAGGATAATTAAACAGGAGGATTTCAACATGAGGTAGACTCAGCAATGAGGCGATTGATGAATATAATATATAAACTTAATTCCGGGTAAACTGTCGTGACCTGGTCAGAGATCAAATTTATAGAACCCGTGACAAAGCGATTCGAGCTCTGCAACCACGAATTGTGACAGCATTTGTTCAGAATCGATCCTGGGACCTTGATTTCAGCAACCATACCCTCTAACCACTGCACCATTACTCTGTGAAGTTTGCAACACTCTGTGGTTCTCTTAATAACTCTTTGCAATATTCTACAACATTGTAACACAAGCTGACTTGTAACAATGTGGTAATTATACATGCATGATTGTATTCTTCAGCCAAACTCGGAGAGATTTGTAAGCTGGCATTAGCAGGAATTAGGGAGATTTTCCCATGGCATGGACATGTCCCTGATGACATAAAAAAAAGAAAATTTGCATGATAAAACCATCAGATTTTCTACCAGAAGGTTTTTTGAGGGAAGATAGGCTGGCTAATGAAATATTCACACTTCTGTGATCATTACCTTCGTGTGTAAAAGGTTTGCAACAGGTATTGACACTGCAGGCCCATGTTCAGTACAAAGAGTATATCGAGAGAAAAAAATAAACTTCGCTCTCTGTATATGAAACTTACGCATCACAACATATTATAGATAGATATACATAACGGCTGAAATCTTGGTTGCTTAGGGCTTTATGTCCTGTATTTTTGCACCACTCTTGCAGGCTTTAGGATGGGAGAAGGACACAGCAAATTGAGGCGAAGAACGACTGAAGCTACCATCCAACATGGGCCAAGGTTTCCCAACTTCACAGGAGGGGAGGATTAGATCAGTTTGTAGCACACTATGCTGCCAATCGCTGTATCCTGGGTTTGATTCCCACTTGACAGATCTGTCTTCTTGGGTTTTATTCCCACTTTGGGAGGTCACCTAGGTTTATATTGGACTATGTACATCATTTTCAGTTTAATCCTTCTCATTACTTTGTCCCCCAACTGTAACCTGCCATGTGCGTATATACAGGACATAAAACCGCAATCATCCATCTATCCACACTCCAGGCTGCAATCAATCCCGAGACCCATAGCTGCCGGAAAACCAAGGAGTTCCCAACATAGCAAATCCTATCTCCAGATAGACTGATGGAAGTTTAGAATAATCTAATCATAATAATACTCATAGCAGGAATCTCATCTCACTCATAAGGCTTTTTTCTCTCAACCCATAAGACCTTCAATTACACTCCTAAGCCTGTCAATTCATCTGAAGTTCCCGATAGGGCAACTTTTACTTATCAACATTCATTATTTCAATAGTTACACAAATATTTCTTGGGAATTTCGCCAAAAATCATGTTTTTTCACTTGAATATATCCCACATGTATATTTATCTGCCACAGCAAGGGCTGTAATGCATTTATTATTATAGGCCATTCAATTCCCCATCTTTCGATATCCTGACTGACCTTCTATGGCCAATATAACTACCCAGTTACCACATATTCCTATTGGGAGTTTCACAAAAACCACATTTTCCACATACAAATCTGGAAGCTATATATTTCTCTGCCGCATCTAGGCCAGTAATGCATATCATATTGCAGGCCACTAAATTCCGCATCTTTTGCCACACTCATTCAACTTCTATGTCCAATATAACTACCCACCTCCCACAAATTCAGTTGCACCATGCATTTCAAAAACATCTTATTATCCAACAACCCCACCCTCTCAGTGTTTGTAGTGCTGTAGAACCTATTGTAGTACGTACTTCCAAACAATCCACATTACTTCATATAATCTAAACCTGACTGGAACCTGCACATAACAGCTGGCTTCACATTACTCGAACCTAGCTGGGAAGAACCTGTGTCTCGGTGCATTTTTGAAAAGCCAGAAACCCTAATGGGTGAACAGCTAGTAGAGTACTATAGACCGAGGTATGATTCTTCAGATATATAATATGATAAAACCACCTTTTATTTCACATCAATTATTACACAGGTAGATCACAGCCTGTGGCAACCCAGTTAACTTAATGTACCTCCATCTCATATGAGGGATGAACGAGAATCAGAATGATGGATTAACCTGCCATGCTCGCAAATGAAGATGGATTAATCCATCATTAAATGCATGTATATGTGAATAATCCCTGACTCAGATTTGTCAAGTTTTGGATTATGATGTCAGTGACAGTCTGTGACTTCATTAGGTGTGGATTAATGTGGGATGTTATTGCTCTGTGCATATTATGAAGACAGATTTGTCAACTAATGTACTTTGCATTTGATTCAAAGGGAAATGTTATTATAGGCCTATTGTAGCTTATATGTTTGTGGTATGCTGCGGTATAAAACTCCCAGACAAACTATAAATGTATCTTGTAAAACACCAAATCTAAGTGAAGGCATCTAAGTGAAGGCATCTATGGTATAATACTCTTTTCGACTTAACCTTATTTTTTGTTTCTGCTTACATTTCTTCTGTAAATCAAGTTTAAACTATTTTTTTTGTATTATATTTTTATCATAAATACCATTTGTTTGTCCAAATGGTTGCATCATTGATCAGGTACCCTCAGTTTTTACTACGTGTAGTTGTCAAATTCTGAAAACTTTAGCATTTTAAGATATGAGCCTTTTAAAAGTAGTTTCTAGCATGTTTTAAGTAACTGTTTGTCCTTCCTCATTTCTGAAGACACTTCTTGTCAATACTTGTATATGTCTTTTAACCCAGTTTAGATTATATTACCGGATGACATTTACAAGTACCTTTTTAAAAGCAAAACCCGCTGTCATTGTATGTATTTCACTTCCACGCTTTTCTCCCCCTTCTGCCTCAACACTATGCTCTAGATCCCACATTTCCACATTGCAAAATAGAGGCTGTCCATCACCAAAAGTTCATTAATGCCCAGTTAATTAGTGTGATTACTTGGTGTTGGGGAAGACACAGGGTGATTAGCCAAGGCTGCTCTTCCATAGGTGATTATACACTCCGCAACACCACTGACAAGTTGAAGTGCTTTCTAAGACAACACAATGGTGTCACCCCAAGCAATAATGAGCTGTCTATGTGCTCAGGGATATTTCCTTAAGACTTACAACTTTTTTAAAGAGCTTTTTTCGTCTTCCTTAGGCCTTCATCTTTTGCCTTGATATATAGAAAGAGTGTGGATGTATTGCTTTTTCAAGTCTATTTTCCCTTATTAAGTATATTTCTAGTGTTATGTCTGATATTACCTTGGAAACTACATATTATCTGTTTTCATAATTTTGTTATCCTTCCTTTCATGAAGTTAATGTTATGATATTCATGGCTTGGTGTCGAACTAAGTTTCTGCAAAGGTCTGACACATTTGAGCTAATTTACAGAAGCCTAGTAACAGAATATAGACAAGGATTTGCTTCAAAATCATACATGTAAAGCACAAGTTGGTTTTGTTACATTTATTTCATTTCCAAAGATCATTTAAAAGCACCCATATATTATATAATATGTATAGCTGGGCAATAGTATGTACATAGTATCAACTAATCACCTTACGTACTAAATGTACTCTCTAAGTTCAAGTGAGTCAATTTTATGTCAAGTTATTGCCAGTACATGTGCAAGCTTGTCATAACTTTATGGTTATCAATACAGTGCAACCATCATAAAATGGCTCAACATAGTGATCCGTAGTGATACAGAGCGATCCGGATAAAGAGTGATCTGTAGTGATCTGAGATGATATAACTCTATCTGTAGTGATCACTAATCCACTTTTAGGGAAGATCTATCATGCCAATTATTCAGCCAAGGATTATAAGTCAAAGAACAGATATAATCCATCTAACAATTGAACATATTGATGAAGAAACATATCCTGAAGTTATTTGGTACAGAGAAGTGAATTTATTAATATTAATTTTGATTAATAGATACAGATCACATCGGATCACTCCAGATCGATCACTCCATATCGACCAAGATCGCCATGGATCACTACAGATCAATAGATAAGTATCGATCCCAACTGACGAGCCGTTTTATGATGGTTGTACTGTAGTATCCAGCTGCAACATTGCAATAATTGGCAGGGGTATGACATAGTAAATGGCATACTCAATAAAAGAACAGATAAGAAGTGTACTTACATATATATGTATTTACGAGATCTTTATAGCAACCTTCGTTGTTTGAGCAAGTTTTTGACAAGGTGACAAATATAGGAAGTGATTGGTATTGTCATTCATTGATGAAAAGCGTCAATAAAACTTCATTGATACCTGTGCAGTTGTCAGCACTGATGTAGAAGTTGGCATCAGTGATACAGAGCTTGCATCCTCATTTTGCTGCACATGTGAATGCAGGGATAGAATCTGACAGATCCGTTTGTCAATATGAGCTAAATTGTATTGATCAAAAAGAGTACTGTGTAGTGGAAACACAATACAGAGTGTTATTGTTGTGTTAGATTTTGTGTGCCACATTCATAACGTATAATATAACTGGCTCACTGCCACTGGCATCAGTCGTGGTGGCCCATGAGACCATTTCAGTGTAAGAAGCTCTCAGATTGTAAGGTACAATCATTACAATCATATAATGATAACCTCCTGAAAGAGTACAATAACAAATCCCTGGAAATTCTGTGACTCTAAAATCTCTTTAGCACAACATTGCAGTTTAATAAAATGGACCTTGCTAACATAGTTACCTTGTTTATAGAGGTCTACAGGCTACCAATAGACTCCTTGACATATTTGCACCATGGGCTGTGGGCTTGCAAAGGAGTGCTGCATACAATTAATTATGTACTGATTCATGGCATTTACTATACAGTAAATTTCACAGTCTGTGCACTTATTTTTCCACTGCCATACTTTATTCCTCATACAAGAACAAAAGATTCAGACACAGCATAATGAGTAAGAGGCAAACAACTCAATGAATACACAGCAGTACAATAGAGCGACCGAGTTGACCAGGGCGCACTACTTCGCCACTTGCAATTCACGCAACGTTGTGACAACGGCCTAAAGTGACATTGTCACCACAAATTGACATTGTCACACGGTCGCGACAGATGCTGACATTGTGTGTGAGTTTGTAAACATGACATCACACTGAGCTCTCCTCGTGGGGTCACATCTCAGCTGGCGATTGACAAAGGTGACTCCGTAAACAACGCTGTCCATGAGCAAATGCCGAGCGGAATACTATTAGGCCCGGAGAGCACTGTGTGAACTGGACACATGTTGAAGCTCATGTATTTATCGAATATGTCTGGCATTGTCTCCAGGCCAATGCAGTGCAGGACGGTTCTTTCATCTGTATACCATTATCGAAACCGGAAGATAGATGCCGGAGTATTAATGGACAAAAACAAAGGCAGTGTTTCTGTATGTCTACATATTGCACAATGCTCATGTATAGATCTGTGTCTTAGCATGCTTTAGATGAAATATGGAAGAAACAAGGATTTGGCAGTATCATGCATAATGATGGCAGAAAAAGTTGTATTTATATTCTGGTGATAAATATACGGTCGGTAGCATTTTGGAAAAGTGGACTTCATTGTTTGACCATGGTTGTTGTGGATGGTCCTCTTCACTGTATGGAAAATTCATTCAAAAGCAGTCAAGATACCTTTTTATCAGCAAGTCTTACATGAAGTATGGTGTAGCTCTTGGAATTACTTATTTTCCCTTCCGCATCTGTTCACTGGCAATGATTCAAGGCCAGAAAGATACACATATATTATATATGCAGAAAGTTATCGACCTACCAGAAAGTTATCAAACGCCCATCGAAGACCGTCATTTTAATAACTTTCTATTATTGTCCTGTATATGATATAAAAAATGTAATTAAGCAATGCTTAACTGAATCATTCATTAAACATTATCTATTTGCAATCCTTTGGCACATCAATGAATGAGACAGAAAGTAATCCAACAGCGTTGGAGACCTCTGCCACAATAGATACAACAAACCTGCTAAAACTAGTCACACCATAGTCACAATGCAGTCACAATTCTATCACAACAGAGTCACGACGCTGCGCAATCTCGCTACCAAACATTGTCAACACAACCGGAGCGCAATCAAAGCCACACCGTAGCCAAATCACAATCACACTACAGTCACATCTAGAGCACAGGCTCCTGAGCACAGCCTGAGCACATCTAGGGCAGCCAGACTAACCTCTTTGTTGGACGCAATCACTTGCAGTCACAGCGAGAATGTCTTCTTCTCCTCCGTGGCAGATTGATGGAATCTACTCATTTGTTATCCGCGCTTCTTGAGTCCTTCCGCGAATCTTGCTCCTTCTTATTTTTTTCCATCCGCCTTTATGGTTTTCCTTTCTTTTTCGGTGGAATGTCGTCTTGTAAGTGATGGAAATTGTACTTTGTGGGTTTTTTCAAGGAGGATTAAATTTCCGAAGAGATAGTGTTTTTTCCGCCGCTTCCAAACATGGATAATATTGGATATATCTGGATTTTTCCTCCTTATCTGTACATCTATCTGTCTATCTATCTATCTATCTATCTATCTATCTATCTATCTATCTATCTATCTATCTATCTATCTATCTATCTATCTATCCATCTATCTATCCTATTATCGTTCATTCTATCTATCTATCTATCTATCTAGCTATCTATCTTTCTATCTATCTATCCTGTTATCGTCCATTCTATCTATCTATCTATCAATCTATCTAACTGTCAATCTATCTATGTATCTATCTATTTGTCTATCTATCTCTCTAAGTTAATTATAGTACACACTGTATGTCCAGATAGTATAATGTCTATCCATCTATCTATTTATCTATCTATCTATGTGTCTCTGTCTCTCTGTCTATCTTTATGTAATGACTATCTAATTAAATAGCATCTAGACTTCTGCGTTTTATTATATTATTATATTTTTCTTGCCTTGTTTTGATTTTGCTTTGAAGATCACTCCTCACTTTTCACAATTCTTTATTTTCATCTTTTTGTTGCTTCACCCGCACCAGCCGCAAAGCAAATGATACCGCTGAGATTGAATTTGCTGAGATTATCTGCTGTCCCTTTTGTATCTGTCATCTCTTGATGTTTGTCAAGTTTCTAGTGGGATGAGCTCCTGTGAGAATTTCTCCAAACAAGCAAATGATTGGGAATTTATGAATTGTTAGAGATGCATCATTGAAATAGATCAGGAATGGTCAATTTTCATACCTGTCATATACTTACAATGCTATCAGGACATGTCACTGAATATGTCATATACTACTCACCGAGGTTTTAAGTAACCCTGTCACAAGTTTTAAACAATGACAAATTCACAGCTCATTTCAATGTGATGGATAGGGCCCACTCTTATGTCATTGATGACCACAAACAGCTTAGTGTAAGTACTCCGACTGTAACTCAAGTTCTCACAATTATTCGACTGTAACTCAAATTCTCACAATTCTTCAACTGTAACTCCAATTTTCACAATTATTCGACTGTAACTCCAGTACTCATAATTCTTCGACTGTAACTCCAGTACTCATAATTCATCCACTGTAACTCAAGTTCTCATAATTCTTTGTCTGTAACTCCAGTACTCAAAATTTCTTTGACTGTAACTCCAGTACTCATAATTATTCGACCGCAACTTCAGTATGCATAATTCTTCAACTGCAACTCTAGTCTCATAATTCTTCAACTGTAACTCCAGTCTCATAATTCTTCAACTGTAACTCCAGTTTCATAATTCTCTGACTGTAACTCCAGTTCACACATGCAATGCTTTGACTGTAACTCCAGTACTAATAATTCTTCGACTGTAACTCCAGTGCATTTCTATTTTCTTCTCAAGTCCGTTTAGTGGCCTGAGACGTCCATGCACCCCAGTGAACATTTACTGCCCTGACATTTGACAATCATGACCATTGACCACCCCTAGGATTTATGCATGTTGAGATAACAAGGTTATTCAGTGGGATGGGGTGCACCCCAAAATGAACTGAAGCCTGAAGGGGTGCATAAAACCCCTGGGCAATCAAATGTGACAGAGCCCTTGAGAGGTTTGGTACAGACCTCTTGATAAAAACAAACTGTTATCTCAGCAATACTATTTCCATGGATGATATCAGAAAATCAGGATATCAATGACATTACAAAGGGAACTTGAAGACAGAAATTAATTCACATGTTCCTAAATGGTATCATTATGGTAAAATGATTTGGTATTAAAATATCATTGTCATCTTTATTCGTGTCATTTCAAATGATAATACAATGTTATGTATTTTTGTAAAATATGACACAGTTAAGAATAGTCTTTGCAATGTGTGAAATGTATAGCCTTTGATTTTATCCATAATTTTGCAATTGGGATTTAATAGTACATGTATGTCTGTATTTCTCTGCCTGCATCTGTGTCAATCAATTATCTCAATTAACGTAAGCTGCATAGGCAGACAAATATAGTTACTAATTATGATATTTCTAATTTCTATATGTGTTTTATAGAATGATTAATATCTAAAATAATATGGTTTCTGGCTCATGTGTTATGTACTTGGTTTCTATTTGTTTAGTTAATTGATTATTACTATATTTGAATATAATATTCTACTATAATTGCCTATTAAATGTGTAATTCATGACAGTTAAACATAATGTTCCATAGAAATATTAGTGTAGACGAGGTGATGGAATAGAATAAAATAAAACAACATAGAATAGAATAGAATTTAGTTAGTGAATAATTAATAGAATTTTAAACAAGAAAATCAATTGTATTTTTGAAGAGCTTGAAACCAACTGCTATATCTAAGTAATTACACAAAAGCTAGCCTACAATAAACCACAAACCTTAAACTGATGAATGAATGATCACTGAATTAAATGATGCTGCATCTCCTAAATCATTGCAAACACAGTCAGGAATCTTTAAGGCTTCTGGTAGCTTCTTGGTATAACTCATTTATCAAGAAAAGCAACTGTTAGGTTGTGGGCTTGGTACTAAATTGATAGTCTACTTTAGATCTTGCCTAAATGAAGCCGTAAATCATCGCGGGGAGATTTATAAGAAATTGGATCACGACTGGTTTATCTCGCCGGCTTCGATTGAGAGCTTCCCCAAATCTTCTTACTCTTAGATTAATCAGATGATGCACTAAACTAATGGGGGAAATGGATGGAGGTCACGTGACCCCTGTGCTCTTGTGACGTCACTGGTACTTGTCACGTGTAGCGTTTATCGTTTATCAAATTTGCAAATATCAATAGGAATGAAAATAAGAATGTACTCATAAATAGACAATGTAATTTCTTCATAGCAATATTTGTGTGGTACATTTTAAACTTGAAAGTGGCTGAAGAAAAGGATTGATCCAGCATAAAGCCTTTGCCTCTGGCTTTGTCATTAGGCAACTTCACAGCTTCATCCAGTGATCACTTAAATCATAATTTTTCTCTTCGAAATATCTGTCTTTTGGCTTTTGTATCATTTAAATTGTTTGACAGTGCAATAGTTTATGCAGTTGTGAGCTGGCCTATCTCTCTTTCATTGTATTTCCCTTTTTGATGGTTTCTACATCGTTTCTCCTTTGCCAATTTCTTTGTTTTTTGGGAAGTAATTTCTCCCATTTCCCCCTTTTTAGTTGCTTCCTCTGTTTTTGCTTTCCTTTGTTACTTGAGCTCCTATTTTTTCTTTTCTTTTTTGCTCTTTTCCATCTTCTACCGTCCAACCCTCCCGATTTTCCAATTCTCTCTCGACACAGCTTGCCTGACAGGCAATCGGCAAACTGTTGATTCGCAATTGGTCTTAAGCTGCGCGGAGTGTTTGCGGCTGGGGGATGAACTCTGCGCATTTGTCTTAATAGCCTCCGTTGCAACTTTTTCGCCGTTTGTGTGCACCACTTGGGTTAATTGGGCCGCGCAAGATTCCCCTGATGAAGATGGAATGGGGCGAAAATTGCCCCCTTAATCGCTACAAATGAGGCAACGGGCGCTGCTGTGCAGTTTGTGGCTACTCCCGAGTTCTTCGGAATGGGCTGTTGAGTTCTGTTGGGTCCTTCTATATCTGGAAAGAATCTGGTGGACTAGCTTCTGCAGAGGTGCAAAGAATATTCACGCCGTTAAAAAAGAGGCAACATGCTGCATTGCACATCTTGAGCTTATGAATTCTGCATACTGGCTGTTGAAAGTTCTGCTGAGTTCTGTCCACAACTTGTGGACTCACTTCACTATTGTGTTATGGCAGTTACTAGCTCTTACAGATGTGCAAGCAATATTAGGAAATAGGCAACATGTCATCTTGTGCATGCATGCTGTCTCTGGTCATGAGTTGTGCAGAGTTGTTGAGTCGTTCACAACCACAAACAATCTGTTGGAATCACTCCACTATGCGTAATAGCAGTTATGAGCTCTTGCAGATGTGCAATAGGAATACTCACTTTTGTCATTAGAAAATAGGCAACATGTTCTATTGCACATCTTGAGCTCACTTGCGAGTTCTGTGGAACAGGCTCTTGAGTTCTGTTGAGTTCTGTCAACAACCTCCAAGAAACTGTGGACTCACTTTGCTGTTGTGTTATGGCAGTTATTAGCTCTTACAGATAGACGAGTAATCTTAGGAAACAGGCAACATGTTGTCTTGTGCATGCATGTTGTGCCTGCTTGTGCGTTCTGTGCTTTTTAGAGTTCTATGAAGTTGGTACATAATCGCAAAGGATCTACAGATCTGCTACAGCAGATAAAATGCAAGAAATATTCATATCTATGTCCTGAAAATCTGACACAGTTTCTTTGTACATCTTTTGGCTGCTTGTGTTATGTCATTGAATTTGTCAGTTAAACATTTGTGTAATCTACATTAGTATTTTAAACAGTGGGTCCTTCTATTGTATACACATGTTGCCCCTGTTAGTTTTTACCTACAAATATTGTGGATTTTTTTAAAAAGTGCATGAAGGTAACACGTCTTAACCCAACATTGTAGTAATCTCTTTGTTTTAGAAAAGTCCCAAAATGTGCTTTCAACTACGATATAGGCATATTAACACTTTTTTCAATCATTACAAACATTGCAATATGACCTGTATTTGCACAATCAGAGCAACTAGGCTGACTGTTACATGTTTTGCCAGTCGCAACAAGTACATGGCAAATCGATGGGATTCAATAGGGATAGGATCAGCAGAGTTGGTTTAGTCTCAAATATCTCCTAATGTTTGTCTAACGAAGGGATAATGTTTAATAGAGAAACTGCTCTGTTTGCGGTTGAAGGCAGAAGAGATTTTGGGTTTTCTGCATCATCCCAAGTCATACCATGACAAAATGGCCCATAACCTTTGCTAATTCATGAATACTTAATTAACTGACCCAGTTTTGGCTCACAGTTTGAAATTGTTGCTTCTGTTTCACAATGTTACAAATTGTGTATTGTTGAAAGGTGCTATCACAGTTCCGAAAATTCCATTGAATTATGTATTTTCACAGTTCTGAAATGAAACTGTTTGAAAGTTTGCTTGTTTTACACTGTTTTTCTCAGTTGCCAGTAATCCTCTAAGTGTCCATAATCGCACTAAATCTGCCTGCAAAATGCTTATGACCTAAATAAGCAGCCAATCACAGAAGAGGTTGGAAATAGCAGAAAACCCTGTCCATTTTAGCAGGGCTTGCGTGGGAGGATGAATTTTCTGCTGTAATAACTTCACCTGTTGACCAAGTTCATAGAGTTATCAACGGTAGTTTTGTAATGAAGTTCAGTTGGCGAAAAATACAGTATAGAGACATATTGTTGACTATTCAAAAATGTGTGCAGATACCTATTTCGTGCATGCTCTCTTCTATTTAGAGTGATTTGGAATTATTCAAGTTTTACAGAACCAAATGTGTTTGTAAAATAGTATACGATTCAATGGCGGTTATAAGTTTACTTGCTGAATGGTCACTGCTCATTTGGCCGTGTTATGCTGCAATGTACCTTTCCTTTGTTGTAGTGGAGATTATTTTCCATTACTGTATATGAATTATAAATCGTATTTGTGGTAACTGACTTATGCTAGTAATTTATTCAAACATCTGCTTTTATTCTTTCTACTTTTTAAAATGTTTTTCACTGCCTTGACTTAACATGCTATTGCTTATTACTTTACATCCAATTCTTTCACTATAACTTACTTTGATTTGGTGCTTGTCTGATTCTGGTGATGGTTTTTTCTTTCACAGATGAAACTCTGGATGTGGAGAAGACTCTACTGCACTTTGACCAATTGCACGTTGGTGCTCTGACCAAACACCACCCTTCATACCATGGTAAACCACACTTTTCTTTCTATCTACTATGCTCTGAATAAAGTTGATGTACATGCTAAAAGTATTGGCCACATCTGATGATACAAGCTATAATAGTTTAGACCTTTTATTATTTTTTTAAAGAACTTGTCTTGCCTCAACCTAATTATTATGAACTCCAAGTGAAGTGGAAAATTAGATTAAGTCTTATTTCAACAATTTTCACCGCGCAGGAGGTCCCAAACCTTTAGCTTGTACTGATACAGTGTACTATTCATCTGTATTTTCGTTGTCAGTTTTGTCTGTCTGTCTGTCTGTCTGCCAGTCTTCAATGTATGCGTGTTACTAAAGTAGTGTTATATAAATGCTATCTACAAGGACTTCGGAAGAAATCAAGGCATCTTCCTACAGCTACAATAGAATTAATGTTTGGATAAAACTTAATAGTAACTGTTTTGATTTGATATGGCAGCTATGGAGGCGACTACCTATTTTTACTGCAGAATAACAAATGTTTTTTCAACCAATTGCTGGTTACCAGGTTCATGAAATTATAAAACATCACTGAAAATATCATGTTCAATGCCAGACAAATGGGCAAGCATTAGCCACTTAAAAAGGCATCCAACTTAATATTTAACTTGTTTTTCTCTGTATATTGTGATTTGCACTGGGATTTTTGCTCGTCCTGTGATGCATAATATATGATTGTTAGTCTTCAGTGACCTTTTGAAGTCGTTTGGTATTTCATTCTTTGTTTATTTTTTCATTGCTACCATGAATTAGCTTTTCAATCGTAAAATGTAAGTCAGAGTTTCCCAGGAGTATAGTAATGAAATATTCATGGTGCTATGGTCTAAGTTCTATTCAATGAAAGCTAGACAATTGCAGAGGCACGCATTGTATTTTACATGTATATATGCCTTCGTCTGCTTCAGAAGATGTTGTAAAAAGTGAAAAAAATGAACGATTTTATCCATAAATTGCCTTAAATATAATCAACAATTATAATTATAATCTATATTTTAAAAAGCTGGTATTTTGCTATTTATAGTGTTTTGATATTTTATGTGTCCATTTTGAAGATATTTGTTAAGGTGAACTAACTTAAGATTGTGTAAATGACATACAATCTATCATGACATTGTGTCATTTATTTAAGTTGCGGATACACCTAAATAGTCAAAATTAAAGGGTGTTAAAGTATTAAGTATAATCCTCAGCGCAGCACCTTAAAATTACAAGTCGAAATAAAATATGTAAATCGGCAAAAAGGTCAAAATTTTCCTTTAGATTAGTTTCCATCTGTAATGAATGTCAAGATTTCAGCTTGCACTAAATGATGTGTCTACAAATTCTCATTCTCAGATTTCCAACTAAAAATTCCAGTGTAAATGTGAAAGTATAATCACACCTCCATAGTATGGTAGAAATAGCAATTTTGCACGGATGTTAATAATGTACTGAGCAGGCTTTTAGCAAATTTTGGAAGCAAACCACAATATATTGAGCCAATAATATGTTTCCTTTTTTTCTCTTTGAAAGTTTCTTTGTAAGGGACAGAGATTCGATTTAAGAAATGTTTTTTTCTGCCTGGCTTCACCCACAAAGTAATTTTCACATAGAATTCCTCGTTCCAAACTGATGAGTATCTATTATTCAGAAATATTGATCTTAAATATAGTTAGCATTATATAAAATCCTGATTCATTGCACTGTAAAATAGCTCCTTGAGAATTTACAATGTGTGTAGGGTCTTATTTTGTTGAATTGCATTATGAAGTTGGGTATGTGCAATCGAATTGTCTACAATTGGAATAATTTAGATGAAATAACCGTTAATTCGATTTCTATCAAGAATTTTAAAATGTTCAGTTGCATCGTAATTTTGACTTAAACTCCCACTGGTTTTGTATGGTTTATATGATGTTCTTTTTTAAACAAGTCAATCAATCAAATCAATCGATCAATGGACAGTGCAGCCCTCCCTTGTATTGTATTTGCTCTCAGTCAGGCACTGCCAGGTAGGCACATAATTCATGGTAATCCCTCCACAATGATGTAACACAGCTCAGGACAGCCATAGAGTGCCACTGATGTGTCAGGGACAAGGGGAACATTGCCCAAGGTTCCCATGCTGTAGCGTTCTCCAGTGTTGATGCCCAGCATGGGATGATTAGTGATGAGAAGACTGGGAGTCTGGCACATACCCTATTCATTCAGAGATGTCCAGGGTCTTTCAGTTACCCCAGAACACAACAATGGATCCAACCCACCTTCGTATATATATATATAATGTCCCATGGGCTCGGACTACATTGAGTTCCAGGAGTGGGAGTTGGAACTTACAACCTCACGGCCGTGATAACACAAACAAGTGCAGTGCTCTTAAACTAAAAATAAAGATTGGATGGGGAAAGAAAGAAGGAAAGAAGGAGATAAAGGCTATGGCTGGGTCACCTGGAATTCTGACCGCATGCACTGCCATACAGTGTATGTTGGCCAGCAACTTCAGTCATCCTTTAACGCATTTGATGCGTACAAGGCTGATGTAGAGAACCATATTTTTTTAAATACAGAAAAACACCTCTCTGTCCCATGGAAACTGCATTATTATAAATTTATACCAATTCTTGAAAAATTACACCAAACGTATTCGGTGCAGTGCCAGTGCAATTTTTCACTCAATAGAATTCTTATTAGCTGTGCTTTGCTTGCGAACAATGCATTTTTTATCCAGCTGGAAAATTTAACATTTACAAATCCTGCGTTTGAATACAAAATGGAGAAATATATAGATTTGTCTATATAACACTGTGAATATATATATTAAAATTGCCTTCGATATTTTAGTCTAGGCTGGCATTAAGCAAATAATGAATATTTGATTATTTTCATCTTGAGGCAAAAACATTTAAAGTGAAATGCTTACAGGGTGTCTTTGTTGTACAGTGTACACTGTACAAAAAGTGTGGTATATGGATATTGGTGAAGAATAGAATAAAGTGGAATAGATTAGAGTATAGTTAGATAGCATAGATTAGAAGTTCCTGGCATTATTAAGTAAATTATGGCAGAAAAGATGCTCTGCCTGAAAGGATGTAATTTAAATATTTGTAGTTGGGCTTTACTTACTGTGTTTATGCACTGAATAGGTTTTACATGCTTAATAGGACGGGCAAGATTCGTGAAAATGAGGTGTAATGCAATGTTGGCACAAGATGAAACATCCATCTGACATGGGTACGTGAACCAAGAATCGAACCTGAGTCCCATGAGGTTAGCAGCCCAGTGCTGCACCAGAATATAATAGAACAGAGTAGAATAGCATAGAATACAATATAATAGAGTAGAATAGAATAGAATAGAATATAGAATATAATATAGAATAGAATAGAATAGAATAGCCAAAATCCATATTTATTACATTTACGAAATTCGATGAAGAGCATTCCCTGTTATTCAATATTCATTGAACATTTTAACCCTAATTTGTTCAACATCCTCTCTGCAGCATCAAATATAGAGAATGTGCCATGTAAAATTTAGGAACTAAGCTATCACCCACTACAGTAACCCTTTTACACTGCATCGTATATAGCTCAGACCTTGTAAATTTCACGACTGACTGACTGACTGACTGACTGACTGACTGACTGACTGACTGACTGACTGACTGACTGACTGACTGACTGACTGACTGACTCTGACTGTAGTGGAGATTGTACAGGATTGTAGAAAGGTACTTGTATATATATAGGACTGCAACATTATTTTCAACGGTATAGCATCTGTAGATTCTGAATAGCATCAATTGAAGATATAGAGGTGGTCCAGTCTATAAATAGGGGTCCATAGCATCCCATGTATCTGACATGTTTTAGTAATTAGCTGGGCATTGGTTATTCAATGAAGGCTGTGGGCTGGCCAAGCTGGTCCCAGTAGATAACATTAAGCATCTTTGAGCATCTGGTTGTATACTGCAATTAGAGGTACAAAATACAAAATAGATTGATTGATAGATACATATGGTAAGTACAGCCCTCTAAGCCCAGTCCATGGTGCTCACAAGGGTTGATTGATGAGATGGGAGAGAGAGCAGAAGCCCTCCACATGTTACACATTTACCCCATATGAGGGATCTTTTATTTGTCCAGCACAGACAGTGCGATTTAAGGGGCCGTCAATTTAACATCTCATCCGAACGACATTCCCCTAGGATTTTGTTCATGAAGGTCCACTGTAAAAGTTTGTGGTTCCCTACCCGCGAACCAAACCCATGCAGACAAAGACCTTCAGCGGAGCAGACCTGGTTCTTGACCGCTCAGCATCCAAGCTGCCCTGACAAAGTTGCCACAAGGTGAAGTGGCTGGATACTTCAGCAAATTCTTGTCGCCAACATAAAATGAAAATCTACAAATCTTGAAATATGATACAGCCATACATACACAATTTATGTATCATATTTGAGCTCCATATATTTTTTAGTCAATTGTCGAGCCCTCTCAGGATGTTGAAGAGGAAATGAGACGGGAATGTTTCCGTACGGCGTTGTTTTAAAACCGGATGGTTTGTAGACAAACATCTGCATATTGGCTTCGTTTCTCTTTGAAAATGTAATTTTCTGCGAAATACTTAAAGGAAAAGCTAGTACACTCACATAAAAAGGTAGCTTCTATCATTTTCATTTGCAAAAAGAGCCTTTTATTGTAATAAAAAGGCACTTTATCTATTGGAAACAACATCTTGTTGATATAAACATCGATAAAGGTATCTTCTTATTACATAGAATTATTTGATATATAATATTTGTCGGAGAATAAGAGATAGACAAATTTTAAAGAGAGAGTTTCTTTCTCATTAATGATGTTTCCAATATATGGGATGCCCTTATTTATTTCAATTCATTACTTGCTTCATTTCCCTTTGTTATTTTTCATGGTCAATTGAACATATGTTGGACTGCGCTTTCAATCATCCTTCACCTCATTGCTGTTTAGCCCTGTTTCCTCCTTCTGTCCTAATTAGCACGACAAGTGCAGAAATGCATGACGTGAAGCCCCAATCCATCCCTCTCTTATTCGTTTTCTCAACTCTCTTGATCTACTATTTGTTTGTTTCACCTATTCTTCTTATTAACACTAACCATATTGCTAAATAAATTCAAATCAAAATCCAATAACATCCAGTTGACGTCGCTCTCAAAGATGTACTGGGGAATTAAAGCTGTGTTTACTGTTAAGTCAATTTAAACTGTTCTATACTAAGACCAAAACTCTTTGTTGAGGACAGACACACAGTGAATTTTTGGAACTTATAAAGAGATCTGCCAAGTGGGTTCCAATACATTCCCCTGACTTAGAATCAAAGCTGTGCTTACTGCAAAGTCAATTTAAACTGTACTTCGCTGGGTTCAAAACAATTTGTTGAGGACTGGATACACAGTGGATAGTTGGAATTAAATTGTGATTTGTGGAACTTAATTGTCTTTCTTTCCTCGGTTGCGGCAATGGATTTCCAATGGTAGCCTTGGCAATTCGGCCAATGCCTTCCTGCTTGGCGCCTTGAAACTGCGCTCAGGAAACGCAAACTTCTTAAGCGCTGTCTCAAGTACGAATCATTAACTAAATGGCATTACAGACAAGGTGAGTAGAACACGGTAATTTGCGGTGAAAAAGACACTGACAGCGGTGAAAAAAAATTCAAAAAGTAGCAACAAATTACAGTGTATGGCCGGTGTAATGACAGAGAGAAAGTGCCCAAAGAGGAAGTTAAGTTCTTGTGTTTCAGAGTAAAACAAGGTGATGTGCTCTGCCCATAAATTTGTCGGGCACAATGCCAAGCAGATGGGGCGACAAGTCAGATTTGGCTCTCAGCGTAGCACGCTAAGTTTTGGAGCACTCAGCGTCAAATTTGTTTCATCTTCAGCAGTAGCCACAGACATGTCAGTGTCTCTTGGAACTGCATGAAATTGCCACAAAAAAGTTAGAATGAGCAAAAATAAGAAACACATTCACAATCTGATTTGTCTCATATTTCTGCGTCTACCGACATGTCAGTATCTTTTGAAACTGCCAAATTCTACATGAAAGACCAACGAAAAATTTCTAAGAATAATAAATAGCGGGAATATAATATAATGATTCGATGTTTCTTTTTGGTACAAAAATGGATGGCAGCTTAGGCTTTACCTCAGTTGGTAGAGCTTTCGGCTTCAAACTGATGGTTCCTGGGTTTTTACAGCAGTTTCAATAATCCTCGTCTCATTGATGTGTCTTCCCCTTGTCCACCTTTCATAGTGGATAAATACAGGATGTAAAGTCAAACCCTTCTATCGATGTCTTTATAGTAATTGGATTAAAGTCTTTAGACATTGTAGGTTATGTAATTAGTTGTATTCATCAATTAATTTCCTCTATAATATATTGTCAATCCGTTTCTTTTTACCAATTAAAATTGATAAGTGAAAGGGATTTCAAATATGTAATGCCATAAACAATGTATTTTTGAACTTCTTTCTTATATATACAAAATCCCATGTCTCCTGCCACTGTTCCACTACACTGCAGTCATCTAGTCGTTCAAGGCAGTATTTGCTGATGTTCTACAATTCCCTGCAATACTAATCTTAACACTGAACTCTGCTTAACTTCAGTTTCCAGTGCAATCCCCTTCCTTTCCCCAATGTTTTTCTCACATGCATGTGTGCCATTGATCAAACCATCAATAAGATTGCTTCGCGTGTTGCTCCAAATTGCTTTCACTTTTTTTAGTCTGCGTTTTGTCAAAAAAGATCCCCTTTGATTGTCAACTGAATAGCTGCTTCACACAAACAAGTGTTAAGAGCTGGGTGATAGTGATATTGCTGTTCGTACAGCATGATAGTGATACTGCTGTTGCCCTGAAAAAAGATTTGTTTAAAACAGACAGAGCTAACATAAGCTGGTGTCCGTCCAAACTCTTTGTCTAGAATTACACAAAAGCTATGTTTCTACGGTCATATTACACAAAATTTTGTTCGGGATGGACAACTTAGTTGGCTTTTTCACATAAATATTTTGATATAGACAACCCTTTTGGATGGACACCATGCTAATGTTCATTTTGTCTAAATCTGTTATTCCAGTGTTTTTTAGCAGCACAGCTGCTCTTACCCCAAGAATTTCATGCGACCTTGTTAGCACTCTGGAGGTCACTCTCTTTCACCGATCTCATTCAAATTTACTCTACATTCTCTGTAGATTTTTAACTCTCTACCAGTCACTTTTGGTGCCCTTCTGTGATGAAAAAAAATTTAAGAAACTAAAATGGACTGGCTTTCACGTGTCAAAGGTCAACCATGCCTTCTTCTTCTTCTTCTTCTTCTTCTTCTCCACACACTGTCCGTGCTGCTTAAAGTGCTTGTAAGTTAATTTTAGAGGTTTCTTTTAAACTTCAGACTCACTGGTAATCCAGATTGGTCTTACTTAACTGTTGTCTTTGAGGTTGTCATTTTCAAAAGGTGCTTTTACAAGTAGCTTTTTGAAAGGTGGAGTGGCTTTACAAGAAATAAATAGTGCCAGTCTGAAACCAAACAGCTTCTGGCTCATGTTAAGAATCCAACAAGTAGTGACCTCCCCCAACTGAATAAATGGCAGGATTGGTTGAAAAGGTGTGAAAAACTGTGAATAAGCCAATCCTGTGGCTCATTCAGTCCAGGGAGGTCACTAACAGTTGGATACTTAACTTGAACGGAAATGGCGTGTGCTCCCTAGGACAAGTTCTTTCCCCATCCCTTATTTATTTCACAACAATGATAGATTATTTGAATAATTGGATGCTCCCTCTGATGAAACACACTATGCTCCCTGGGATGAGTAGCAAGCTCAGTTGATGGTAGAGGCTTTAGCTCAGAGGGAAAAGTACAGTCTGAAATAGTGCTTAAACAAAGCAGTGGTTCCCAAAGCCAGTCCTCTCGCACAATATCTAAAATGCCTTGATATGCATGTTGCCATCGGACATGGCAGTGTCAGAGACTGATATCACAGCTTGACTAACAGCATGTTTGAATTTGCAGACTGACATCATATTTAGACTAAATACTTGCTTGAATTTGCAGACTGATATCATAGATGGACTGAACGCTTGCTTGAATTTTCAGACTGATATCATAGATGGACTGAATGCTTGCTGGAATTTGCAGACTGATATAATAGATGGACTGAATGCTTGCTGGAATTTGCAGACTGATATCATAGACGGACTGAATGCTTGCCAGAATTTGCAGACTGATATCATAGATGGACTTAATACTTGCTTGAATTTGCAGAACGTTTCATTGTGCAACGGCCAACAGACCTATCATTGGCCTTTTACATTGTCTGCTCCAGAGAATGAATTTGATTAAGTGTAATGAGTGTAACCATGTTAAATGCATCTTCGACATTTTGCATCAATGAAAAAGATTTAGTAATGTGGAGCTGTCATCTCTGTTTGAAACATCTTAATTAAATTCCAATGGAAGAAAAAATTCAGATATTCTACTATCTAATTTGTATTTCTTTCAAGAATGATTTTTAAATGGAATTTCATGACACCATATGTACATATGGCAAATGATAAAAATTGCTTCCATTCAATGGCTTATCAAGAAACAGATGGGTATCAAATTTCGTTAAATAATGTCATGAAGTAATGAATTGTAATTTGAGAAGATATTTCATAATGTGGAAATAAAAACATCATTACTAAATGCACTTAAAATAATTATCTTAGGTTAAAAGTTATTTACAATAAGAACACATATTGAAATTGAAAAAAATTCGAAATGGAGAATCTATTTTGTTGATGAAAAGAAAAATACAGTTTAATTTTGCTCCATTTGTAACATGTTAAAATAGTTAATAATTAAAATGTTAATAATCTTGATATCTAAGAAGACTGAGAATAGAAAGTTCGAATTTTGGGAAATAAGCCGTTTACTCACAATACTGCAAATTCAAGCAAGCATTTAGTACTGTTTTGATATCAGTCTGTAAATCCAAAAAGCATTCTGTCCTGCTTTGATATAAGTCTGCAAATTCAAGCTAGCATTTAGACCAGTTTCTTCATAATTATCAATTGCAAGGTGTGTTCATTATGCAAATGTTTTTCTTGACGACAAATGATATATGACACGACACGACACGATAAAAAATAACTGCAAAATTGAATGTGATTTAAGTTCAAATTGGCGAACCTTACCCTGATTAGTGCAGATAAATGTCACCGGCTCTCCACGTTATGTGATATTCTTGTTATAATACTCAAATTCTCTCCATAAATTTGAATGCCTCCATAATCTCCGCAGACTTCTAATAGGGACTTCACACTATAGTACAAACAGACTCTGTGGAATATTATGGAACTCTGCAAAGTTTTAGCCTGTACTAACCCTGTGGTAGCATAATGCCAAGCTGTTACCATCTAACTACACTAGGTAGCCGTTATGAAGCCCTTGCTGGGTTATTAAGGCCATATATCTGAATGAGGCTGGATTTAAACACTGTTGGATTTTTATGGCTCCCCGGGCACTTTGCAGAAGCTGTGATGTTCATTTGATGCTTGTAGTAATCATCCTGTGATAAGAAATATTCATGTTTTTCAATATGACACTGTCATTAGGTTGTAACAAAGAGCTGTGGTAATTTGTAACGGTTTAGGGTCCAAATTCTGAGTGTGACAAGTCTCTCAAGGATTGTCTGGATGAGTACTCAATAATGGATGGATGATTAGGGCTTAAAACCCTGTATTTATGCACTCTAGAAGGTTAATTATAAATTACAAAAGGAGGAGAATGGACGGATGGATGCCATTGGATGGTTAGGGCTTTATGTCCTGTATTTGCACTTGGTTTTTTAATTACGACAGGAGGAGGGACACGGCAATGAGGCAAACGATGATCGAAACTACCATCCAACATAAGCCCAAGTGACTCGTCAAGACCTGAATTTGAATACTGGATTCCGTGTCTTCCTCTTGTCCTAATTAGCGTGCCAAAGGCATAAAGACATGACGTAAGGCCCAATCATCCATCCACCCTCCTTACATTCAGAAGGAGTGCTCATCACAAGGGTCCCCGTTTACTGTACAACTAAAAGAAATGAATTAATGTTTGTTCCCTGTATGCAACAAATCCTAGATTTGAAAGCCAAGGGATCACATGCATAAATTACACATCTCTGGAGATTAATAAAAGGCGGTTTTATGTCCCTAATTTCTTATCCTAGTGCTAATTAGGACAAGAAATGGACCATGCACCAGGAGAATCATAAATGTTGTTTTTGTTGCATGGCATAATTTTTTTAGAGCTCCCAGATATCGAAATCCCCTAAATGGGTCTATAAATTTTACTGATGTCTTTATGCTCAGCTGTAATCTGTAACGATTTTACAAGCTTGTAAGCAGTAATTCACTTTTCTGAAACATGTTTAATGAAAAGGAACACGTTAGAGTATAAACCATGAATATTTGATTATAATGGATGGAATTTATAGACCTGTTTTAACCATGCTTGGCGTTAGAAATTTTCAGAATTTTTCAAATCGATGGAACCTTATTTCATGTCGCTGAGCATGTGATCAACTGGTGTGTTGAATAATTTGTCCATATATTGAGCATGCATATGTAATGAGACAGGATGAATCTGTTATGTACATATTAGGCACTTAACTATTCCTTTGTGTGGATAGATCTTACAAAAGGATTCAATCGATGAGTTTTATTTTTCTTCAAACAACAATAGGTTGACGCGTGACTGCGGACGTAGACATTTAGCTAAAGCCTGAAGCTTTTATTAATATTCGCCTTTGTGGCAAGCGTCTGTTGCAAGTGACATTTTCATCTTTTACTTTACATCTGCACTTTTTTATTTTAGGTTTTCATTCCGTTGCCATGGAAACCGCTTTTGTCTGCGTTAAACAATATGTTAAACAAAAATTCAAACGAAGATATCAAACGGTGGTATCAAACAGTTATATCAAATGGCAATATCAAACAGTAATATCAAACGGCAATATAATGCATAAGGCTGAAGCATAAAAAGTGTGTTTTATTATTAAAAAATCACAGAGGAGTGGTTCATACGATTATAAGTACAAAGAGAAATGCTATTATCACCAATTGAATCTAGTATTCTTGATCTCCTCTTGGCACAAAAGCCAAAGGATATTGTTGGATTGAAAATCTTTGATGTTTGCTATCTGCCCCAATTCTGTCAAAAAGAATCTTCACATACACATGTAATGTAATATTGTTATTTGTGTGCATCTGTATAACATATTTATTTTTAATGCAGTTGTACATAATATTAAGCCCTCTTTCATTGTAATGTTAAATGCTTGGCAGTAACCAACTGGAATAGGTTCATTCTTAAGCAGAATTTTTAGAATATTTTAGAAATGGCACTTTTATTGTTCTATCTTGGGCCATTTTGACCAAACATGGTTACTATGGCAACCAAAATGTCAAAAAAATACTAAATTTATGAAATCTATTAATTTCAATATCTCTGCGTCTTTTTATCCCATAGGCTCCAGGCCTGGCATTCTGAGGTGTTATTCACATGAAATGTTCTGTCAGGAAGCCAATTTGTGCTTGGAGAGTAGACAGCTGAACCCAGAAGACCAAGACAAACAGATGATTTCATCTGAGATCGATTGATGGGCTTTTTCTTCCTTGCCAGTTCGGGGATTAAAAATCTTGCTGAACACTGAAGCTTTGCTGCATTTGGATGTAGAACCGGCAAAATACCATCTGGTGCAAAATTACATTGCTGAACAATATTGCTCAAGTTTTAGATTTCCAATCTCTATTGTACAAAGAGCTATTTTGACAAAACATAGCAGGCCCACATAACAAGAAAAACTCTTGTACACTGTGAAGAGCTCTGTGTAAAGCGAATGAAATGTCAAACCCGGAGCCCATGTCAATGATAATGGACTGAACACCAAGAACAGTTTACCTGTGTTTGATTCCCTGTCTGGACAACCAATGTCAGGCAGTGATGGTTGATCCTGTGCCATGCGTGCACCAATCTCAATAACATTGTCCATGTCTGTATTAGTGTGCAGAATTACAGGACATAAAGCCCTAAACCAAGAAAATGTCTATTGGTTGACTTTATTTTCCTTGCAGCAGTGTATCTATCTGTCTTCAACATAAGTTCTTTCCATCTTAAACATAAATCTCATATGTAGAGACAAAGGTGTCCGTTTTCATCACCCTACCTGTCTTCTAAGCTGCAACCTGCTTTGTCAGGACGATCTTTGACCTGTGTATACATACTCAGATTAGAGACAAAGGGAACATTACAAGTACTACAACATTTGTTGCAATGGACAATGTTCTAGCACAACATTGTAAAATTGAATATCATTTGAGTTTAAATTGGCAAACCTTAACCTGATTGGTGCAGATGTATGCCACCAGCCTTCACAAAATGTGATATTCTCGTTATAGTACTCAAATTCTCTCCATGAATTTGAATACCTCCATAATCTCTGCAGACTTCTAATCGGGGCTTCACACTAAAGTACAAACAGGATATTATGACACTCTGCATAGTTTTAGCCTGTACTAACGCTGTGGTAGCATAATGCCAAGCTGCTTCCATCTAACTACACTATGTAGCCATTATGAAGCCTTGCTGGGTTATTAAGGCCATATATCTGAATGAGGCTGGATTTAAACACTGCTGGATTTTATGGCTCCCATGGGCACTTTGCAGAAGCTGTGATGTTCATTTGATGCTTGTAGTAATCGTCCTGTGATAAGAAATATTCATGTTTTTCAATATGACAGTGTCATTAGATCGTAACAAAGAGCTTTGGTAATTTACAACGGTTTAGGGTCCAAATTCTGAGTGTGACAAGTCTCTCAAGGATTGTCTGGATGAGTACTCAATAATGGATGGATGATTAGCGCTTAAAACCCAGTATTTATGTACTCTAGTAGGTTAATTATAAGAGGAGGAGGATGGATGGATGATTAGGGCTTTACTTCCTGTATTTGCACTGTTTTTTGAAAGAGAACAGGAGGACGGACACTGTAAAGCCTGGATTTGAATCCTGGCTTCTGTGTCCTCCTCTTGTCCTAACTGGCCTGCCAAAGGCATAAATACAGGATGTAAAGCTGCGATCATCCATCCCTCCTCCTTACGTTCAGAAGGATTGCTCATCGCAAAGGTCCCCATTTACAGGACCACTAAAAGAAATGAATTAATGTTTGTGCCCTGTATGCACCAAATCCTAGATTTGAGAGCCAAGGAAGGACATAAATTACACATCTCTGGAGATTAATAAAAGGTGGTTTTATGTCCCTAATTTCTTATCCTTGTGCTAATTAGGACAAGAAATGGACCATGCCCCAAGAGAATCATAAATGTTGTTTTTGTTGCTTGGCATAATTTTTTTAGAGCTCCCAAGATATTGAAATCCCCTAAATGGGTCTATACATTTTACTGATGTCTTTATGCTCAGCTGTAATCTGTAACGATTTTACAAGCTTGTAAGCAGTAATTCACTTTTCTGAAACATGTTTAATGAAAAGGAACACGTTAGAGTATAAAGCATGAATATTTGATCATAATGGATGGAATTTATAGCCCTGTTTTAACCATGCTCCACGTTTGAAATTCTTTAGAATTTTTCAAATCGATAGAACCTTATTTCATGTCGCTGAGCATGTGATCAACCGGTGTGTTGAATAATTTGTCCATATATTGAGCATGCATATGTAATGAGACAGGATGAATCTGTAATGCACATAGTAGGCACTTAACTATTCCTTTGTGTGGATAGATCTTACAAAAGGATTCAATCGATGAGTTTTATTTTTCGTAAAGCGACAATAGGTTGACGCGTGACTGAGGACGTAGACATTTAGCTTAAGCGTGAAGCTTTTAATATTCCCCTTTGTGGCAAGTGTCTGTTGCAAGTGACATTTTCATCTTTTGCTTTACATCCATGTTTTTTTATTTTAGGTCTTCATTGCATTGCCATGGTTACCGCTTTTGTCAGCGTTAAACAATATGTTCAACAAAAATTCAAACGAAGATGTCAAATGGTGGTATCAAACAGTTATATCAAACGGCAATATCAAACGACAATATAATGCAAAAGGCTGGAGCATAAAAAGTGTGTTCTATTATTAAAAAATCACAGAAGAGTGGTTCATTAGAATATAAGTACAAAGAGAAATGCTATTATTACCAATTGAATCCAGTATTCTTGATCTCCTCTTGGCACAAAACCCAACAGCATATTGTTGGATTGAAAATCTTTGATGTTTGCTATCTGCCCCAATTCTGCCAAAAAGAATCACCACATATACATGTAATGTAATATTGTTATTCATGTGCATCTGTATAGTATAATTTTTAACTACAGTTGTACATTATATTAAGCACTTTTTCATTGTAATGTTAAATGTTTGGCAGTAACCGACCCAAATAGGTTTATTCTTATGCAGAATCGTCAGATTTTTTTGAGAAAGGACACTTTTATTGTTCTACCTTGGGCTTTCTTGACCAAAAACGGTTAGCAAGTTTATGAAATCTGGTAATAGCAATGTATGTGTGTCTTTTTATCCTTTTCTTGGGTATTTTTTTTAAACAGGCCTACTTTGTCAGCTTCAACCAAAAACATTTTGTGTCAAGCTTCTTCAGTTATTTCATTATTAATTGAATTACACAAATTCTTGAAACATTAGATCAAACCTATTCGGTGCAGTGCCAGTGCAATTTTTCACTCCATAGAATTCTTATTAGCTGTGCTTTGCTTGCAAACAATGCATTTTTTTATCCAGCTGGAAAATTTAACATTTACAAATCCTGCGTTTGAATAGAAAATGGAGAAATATATAGATTTGTCTCTATAACACTGTGAATATATATTAAAATTGCCTTCGATATTTTAGTCTAGGCTGGCATTAAGCAAATAATGAATATTTGATTATTTTCGTCTTGAGGCCAAAAAATTAAAAAATTTACAGGGTGATTTTGTTGTACACTGTACAAACAGTGTGGTACCAATATTGCTGAAGAATAGAATAGAAGATAATAGATTAGATTAGAATTGAATAGCATAGAATAGAAGTTCCTGACATTATTAAGTAAATTATGGCAGAAAGTAGTTCTGTCTAAAAGGATGTAATATAAACATTTGTAGTTGGGCTTTACATTGTACTGTGTTAATGCACTGAAAAGGTCTTACATGCTTAATAGGATGGGCAGGATTCATGATAATGAGGTGAAATTCACTCTTGGCACAGGATGAAACATCCATCTCACATTGGTTACTGGGACCAAGAATCAAACCCTAGTTCCACGAGGTTAGCAGCCAATAGCTTTACTAGAATGTAATAGAATATAGTAGAATAGAGTAGAATACAATAGAATAGAATATAATAGTAAAGAATAGAATAGAATTGCCAAAATACATATTTATTACATTTAGGAAATTCGATGTAGAGCATTCCCTGTTATTCAATATTCATTGAACATATTAACCCTAATTTGTTCAACATCCTCGATGCAGCATCAAATATAGAGAATGTACCATGCAAAATTTAGGAACTAAGCTATCACCATATAGACATATAGACATATAGACATATAGACAGATAGATAGAGAGATAGATAGATAGATAGATAGATAGATAGATAGATAGACAGGCAAATATGAAATATGAAACTTGGACATTGTAAAATAAATTTCACGACTGACTGACTGACTGACTGACTGACTGACTGACTGACTGACTGACTGACTGACTGACTGACTGACTGACTGACTGACTGACTGTAGACTGGAGATAATACAGGATGTACAGGATGGTAGAAAGGTACTTGTATGGCACTGCACCATTACTTTCAACAGTATAGCAGCCGAAGATTCCAAATAGCATCAATAGAAGATATAGAGGTCCAGTCGATAAATAGGGGTCCATAGCATACCATGTATCTGACATGTTTAGTAATTAGCTTGGCATTGGTTATTCAATGTAGGCTGTGGGCTGGCCAAGCTGGTCCCAACAGATAAAATTAAGCATCTTTGAGCATTTGGTTTATTGCAAGTAGAGGTACAAAGTACTAAATAGATTGATGGGCAGATACATATGTAAGTACAGCTCTCTAAGCCCAGTCCTGGTTGCTAACAAGGGCTGATTGATGAGATGAGAGAGGGAGCAGAAGTCCTCCACATGTTACACATTTACCCCATATGAGGGATATTTTATTTGTCCAGCACAAACATTGATATAAGGGGCCACCAATTTAACATCTCATCTGAACGACATCCCCCTTGGATTTTGCTCATGAAGGTCCACTGTAAAAGTTTGTGGTTCCCTACCGGCGAACCAAACCTATGCAGACAAAGACCTTCTGCAGAGCAGACCTGATCCTTGACCACTCAGCATCCCAGCTGCCCTGACCAAGTTGCCACAAGGTGAAATGGTTGGATACTTCAACATATTGTTGTCGCAAACATAAAATGAAAATACAAAAATCTTGAAATATGATACAGCCATACATAAACAATTTGTGTATCATATTTGAGCTTCATATATTTTTAGTCAATTGTCTAGCCCTCTCAGGATGTTGAAGAGGAAATGAGACGGGAATGTTTCCGTACGGGGTTGTTTTAAAACCGGATGGTTTGTAGACAAACATCTGCATATTGGCTTCGTTTCTCTTTGACAATGTAATTTTCTGTGAAATACTTAAAGGAAAAGCAAGTACACTCACATAAAAAGGTAGCTTCTATCATTTTCATTTGCAAAAAGGGCCTTTTATTATAATAAAAAAGGCATTTCATCAATTGAAAACAACGTCTTGTTGATATAAACATCGATAAAGGCATCTTCTTATTATGTAGAATTATTTGATATATATGCACAGGGTATTTGTTGGAAAATAAGAGATAGAAAAATTTTAAAGAGAGGCGTTCATTCTCATTTATAATGTTTCCAATATATGAGATGCCCTATTTATTTTAACTCATTACTTGCTTCATTTGCCTTACTTTTTTCCGTGGTCAACCGAACTTATGTTGGACTGCGCTTTAAATCATCCTTTACCTCATTGCTGTTTAAACCTGTTTCCTCCTTCTGTCCTAATTAGCACGACAAATGCACAAATGCATGATGTGAAGCCCCAATCCATCCGTCTCCTATTCATTTTCTCAACTCTCTTGCTGTACTATTTGTTTGTTTCATCTATTATTTGTATTTACACTAGTCATATTGCTAAATAAATTAGAATCAAAATCCAGTAACATCCAGTTGACGTCGTTCTCAAAGATCTACTGCGGAATTAAAGCTGTGTTTACTGTTAAGTCAATTTAAACTGTTAAACTGTTCTATACTAACTTACTAAGCCCAAAACTCTTTGTTCAGAACAGACTCACAGTGGATTTTTGGAACTAATAAAGAGATCTGCCAAGTGGGTTCCAATACATTCCGCTGACTTAGAATCAAAGCTGTGCTTACTGCAAAGTCAATTTAAACTGTACTTCGCTGGGTTCAAAACAATTTGTTGAGGTCTGGATACACAGTGGATAGTTGGAATTAAATTGTGATTTGTGGAACTTAATTGTCTTTCTTTCCTCGGTTGCGGCAATGGATTTCCAATGGTAGCCTTGGCGATTCGGCCAATGCCTTCCTGCTCGGCGCCTTGAAACTGCGCTCAGGAAACACAAACTTCTAAAGCACTGTCTCAAGTACGAATCATTAACTAAATGGCATTACAGACAAGGCGAGTAGAACAAGGTAATTTGTGGTGAAAAAGACACTGAGAGCAGCAAAAAAAAATTCGAAAAGTAGCAACAAATTACAGTGTATGGCTGGTGTAATGACAGAGAAAAAGTGCCCAAAGAGGAAGTTAAGTTCTTGTGTTTCGGAGTAAAACAAGGTGATGTGCTCTGCCCATAAATTTGTCGGGCACAATGCCAAGCAGATGGGACGACAAGTCGGATTTGGCTCTCGGCGTAGCACGCTAAGCTTTGGAGCACTCAGCGTCAAATTTGTTTCATCTTCGGCAGTAGCCACAGACATGTCAGTGTCTCTTGGAACTGCATGAAATTGCCAGACACAAAAAGTTTAAAATGACCAAAAATAAGAGACACATTCACAATCTGATTTGTCTCTTATTTCTGCAGCAACCGACATGTCAGTATCTTTTAAAATTGCTAGATTCTACACGGAAGACCAATGAAAATATCTAAGAATAATAAATAGTGGGAATATAATATAATGATTCAATGTTTCGGTACAATAGGAAAGACTGGAGGCTTAGGTTCTAGCTCAGTTGGTAGCATGTATGGCTTCAAACTGATGGTTCCGGTTTTTGACCATGTAATAGTTTTAATCATTCTCATCTCATTGATGTGTCGTCCTCCTAACCTTGTCCGCCTTCCATAGTGGATAAATACAGGATGTAAAGTCAAAACCTTCTGTTGATGTCTTTATAGTAATTTGATAAAAGTCTTGAGACATTGTAGGTTATGCAATTTATTGTATTAATCAATTACTTTCCAACATAATATTTTATCAATTCATTTCTTTTTACCAATTAAAATTGATAAGTTAAAGGGATTTCAAATTAGTAATGCCATAAACAATGTAGTACTATTGTAGTACATTCTTTTGAACTTCTTTCTTATGTATACAAATCCCATGTCAAATGTCACTGTTCCACTGCACTGCAGTCATCTAGTCATTCAAGGCAGTATTTGCTGATGTTCTACAATTCCCTGCAATACTAATCTTAACACTGAACTCTGCTTAACTTCAGTTTCCAGTGCAATCCCCTTCCTTTCCCCAATGTTTTTCTCACATGCATGTGTGCCATTGATCAAACCATCAATAAGATTGCTTCGCGTGTTGCTCCAAATTGCTTTCACTTTTTTTGGTCTGCGTTTTGTCAAAAAAGATCCCTTTGATTGTCAACTGAATAGCTGCTTCACACAAACAAGTGTTAAGAGCTGGGTGGTAGTGATATTGCTGTTGGTATAGGGTGATAGTGATACTGCTGTTGCACTGAAAAAAATGTTTGTCTTAAAACAGACAAAACTAACGTAAGCTGGTGTCCGTCCAAACTCTTTGTCTAAAATCAGACAAAAGCAATGTTTATTCTCAACATTTCTACGATCAGATTACACAAAATTTTGTTCTGGATGGACAGCTTCGTTGGCTTTTTCACATAAATATTTTGATATAGACAACATTTTGGATGGACAACATGCTGACGTTCATTTAGTCTAAACCTGTTTTTCCAGTGTTTTTTAGCAGCACAGCTGCTCTTACCCTAAGAGTTTCATGCAACCTTGTTACTCTCTGGAGGTCACTCTCTATCACTGATCTCATTCAAATTTACTCTACATTCTCTGTAGATTTTTACCTTTCTACCGATCACTGTTGGCGCCCTTCTGTGATGAAAGTTTTTTTAAAACTAAAATGGACTGGCTTTCATGTGTCAAAGGTCAACCATGCCTTCTTCTTCTTCTTCTCCATGCAATGTCCGTGCTGCTTAAAGTGCTTGCAAGTTATTTTTAGAGGTTTCCTTTAAACTTCAGTTTCACTGGTAATCCAGATGGGTTTAACTTATATATAACAATTGTCTTTGGAGTGGTCATTTTCAAAGGTGTTTTTAAAAGTAGTTTTTTGAAAGATGGAGTGGCTTTACAAGAAATACATGTAAATAGTCTGGAACCAAACAGCTTCTGGTCAAGTTAAGAATTCAACAATTAGTGACTCCCCCAACTGAATAAAAGGCAGGATTGGTTGGAAAGGTGTGAATAACTGTGAATAAGCCAATCCTGTGGCTCATTCAGTCCAGGGAGGTCACTAACAGTTGGATACTTAACTTGAACCAAAATACAGTGTGCTCCCCAGGACAAGTTCTTTCCCCATCCCTCATTTATTTCACAACAATTATAAATTATTAGAATAATTGGATGCTCCTTCTAATAAAACACACTATGCTCCCTGGGATGAGTTATAAACTCAGTTGATGCCAGAGGCTTTAGCTCAGAGGGACACGTACAGTCCGAAGAAGCGCTTTAAATAAAGCAGTGGTTCCCAAAAAGCACACAATGTCTAAAATGCCTTGATATACATGTTGACATCAGACATGGCAATGTTAGAGACTGATATCGCAGCTTGACTAAAAGCTTGCTTGAATTTGCAGACTGATATCATAGATGAACTGAATGCTTGCCGGAAATTGCAGATTGATATCATAGATAGACTGAATGCTTGCCGGAATTTGCAGACTGATATCATAGATGGACTCAATGCTTGCCGGAATTTGCAGATTGATATCATAGCTGAACTAAATACTTGCTTGAATTTGCAGACTGTTTCATTGTGGTACAGCCAACCGACCTATCATTGGCCTGTTATGTTGTCTACTCCAGAAAATCAATTTCATTAATTGTAATGAGTGTAACCATGTTAGATCCATGTGCAACATTGAAAAAGATTTAGTGAACGAGGTGCAGTCATTTCTATTTGAAACATCTTAACTAAATTCTCATGGAACAAAAAATACAGATATTCTATCTAATTTGTATGTCTTTCAAGAATGATTTTGAAATGGAATTTCATGACCCCACATGTACATATGGCAAATGATAAAAATTTAATCCATTTAATGGCTTATCAAAAAGCGTAATGTCATGAAGTAATGAATTGTAATTTGAGAAGATATTTCATAATGTGGAAATAAAAACATTACTAAATGCGCTTGAAACATTGAATGTAATTTACAATAAGAAGACATATTGAAATTGAAAGAAATTCGAATAGGAGAATATATTTTGGTGATGAAAAGAAAATGTTTGATTTTGCTCCATTTTTAAGATGTTAAAATAGTTAATAATTAAAATGTTGATATCTAAGATGACTGAGAATAGAAAGTTTTAATTTTGAGAAATCAGTCGTTTTTTCATAATACTGCAAATTCAAGCAAGCATTTAGTAGACTTTTGTCATCAGTCTGCAAATCCAAGCAAGTACTCGTTCAGCTTTGATATAAGTCTGCAAAATCAAGCTAGCATTTAGTCCAGTTTCTTCATATCAATTGCAAGGTGTGTAAACATTATGCAAAATGTTTTTCTTGATGATAATAAATATACCACACAATACAAAACGATAATAATCCATGGTCACTGTTACAAGTACAGCACAATTTGCTGCAATAGATGATATTCAAACAAAACATAGTGATATTTAATATGATTTTTTGAGTTTAAATTGGCAAACCTTAACCTGATTGGTGCAGATGTATGCCACCAGCCTTCACAAAATGTGATATTCTCGTTATAGTACTCAAATTCTCTCCATGAATTTGAATACCTCCATAATCTCTGCAGACTTCTAATCGGGGCTTCACACTAAAGTACAAACAGAAGCTGTGGGTTATTATGAAACTCTGCATAGTTTTAGCCTTTACTAACCCTGTGGTAGCATAATGCCAAGCTGTTTCCATCTAACTACACTATGTAGCCATTATGAAGCCTTGCTGGGTTATTAAGGCCATATATCTGAATGAGGCTGGATTTAAACACTGCTGGATTTTATGGCTCCCCAGGCACTTTGCAGAAGCTGTGATGTTCATTTGATGCTTGTAGTAATCATCCTGTGATAAGAAATATTCATGTTTTTCAATATGACACTGTCATTAGGTTGTAACAAAGAGCTGTGGTAATTTGCAACGGTTTAGGGTCTAAATTGTGAGTGTGACAAGTCTCTCAAGGATTGTCTGGATGAGTACTCAATAATGGATGGATGATTAGGGCTTGACGACCAGTATTTATGCACTCTAGAAGGTCAATTGCAAAAGGGGGAGGATGGATGATGGATGCTGGCTCTATCTTCTGTATTTATGCACTTGGTAGGCTAATAAGGACAGGAAGAGGGACACGGTAATGAGGCGAAAGATGATTAAAATTACTGTCCAACATAAGCCCAAGTTTCTCGGCAAGACCTTGATTTGAATCCTGCATTCTGTGTCCTCCTCTTGTCCTAGTTAGCCTGCCAAAGACAAATTCCCCCATCATCCATCCCTCCTCCTTACGTTCAGAAGGATTGCTCATCGCAAAGGTCCCCATTTACAGGACCACTAAAAGAAATGAATTAATGTTTGTGCCCTGTATGCACCAAATCCTAGATTTGAGAGCCAAGGAAGGACATAAATTACACATCTCTGGAGATTAATAAAAGGTGGTTTTATGTCCTTAATTTCTTATCCTAGTGCTAATTAGGAAAAGAAATGGACCATGCCCCAAGGGAATCATAAATGTTGTTTTTGTTGCTTGGCATAATTTTTTTAGAGCTCCGAAGATATTGAAATCCCCTAAATGGGTCTATAAATTTTACTGATGTCTTTATGCTCAGCTGTAATCTGTAACAATTTTACAAGCTTGTAAGCAGTAATTCACTTTTCTGAAACATGTTTAATGAAAAGGAACACGTTAGAGTATAAAGCATGAATATTTGATCATAACGGATGGAATTTATAGCCCTGTTTTAACCATGCTTGGCGTTTGAAATTCTTTAGAATTTTTCAAATCGATAGAACCTTATTTCATGTCCCTGAGCATGTGATCAACCGGTGTGTTAAATAATTTGTCCATATATTGAGCATGCATATGTGATGAGACAGGATGAATCTGTAATGCACATAGTGGGCACTTAACTATTCCTTTGTGTGGATAGATCTTACAAAAGGATTCAATCGATGGGTTTTATTTTTTCGTAAAGCGACAATAGGTTGACGCGTGACTGAGGACGTAGACATTTAGCTTAAGCATGAAGCTTTTAATATTCGCCTTTGTGGCAAGTGTCTGTTGCAAGTGACATTTTCATCTTTTGCTTTACATCTGTGTTTTTTTATTTTAGGTTTTCATTACGTTGCCATGGTTACCGCTTTTGTCAGCGCTAAACAATATGTTCAACAAAAATTCAAACTAAGATATCAAACGGTGGTATCAAACGGTTATATCAAATGGCAATATCAAACAGTAATATCAAATGGAAATATAATGCATAAGGCTGGAGCATAAAAGTGTGTTTTATTCTAAAAAAAATCACAGAGGAGTGGTTCATAAGAATATAAGTACAAAGAGAAATGCTATTATCACCAATTGAATCTAGTATTCTTGATCTCCTCTTGGCACAAAACCCAACAGCATATTGTTGGATTGAAAACCTTTGATGTTTGCTATCTGCCCCCATTCTGCCAAAAATAATCACCACATACACATGTAATGTAATATTGTTATTTGTGTGCATCTGTATAACATATTTATTTTTAATGCAGTTGTACATAATATTAAGCCCTCTTTCATTGTAATGTTAAATGCTTGGCAGTAACCAACTGGAATAGGTTCATTCTTACGCAGAATGTTTAAACATTTTTAGAAATGGCACTTTTATTGTTCTATCTTGGGCCATTTTGACCAAACATGGTTACTATGGCAACCAAAATGTCAAAAAAATACTAAATTTATGAAATCTATTAATTTCAATATCTCTGCGTCTTTTTATCCCATAGGCTCCAGGCCTGGCATTCTGAGGTGTTATTCACATGAAATGTTCTGTCAGGAAGCCAATTTGTGCTTGGAGAGTAGACAGCTGAACCCAGAAGACCAAGACAAACAGATGATTTCATCTGAGATCGATTGATGGGCTTTTTCTTCCTTGCCAGTTCGGGGATTAAAAATCTTGCTGAACACTGAAGCTTTGCTGCATTTGGATGTAGAACCGGCAAAATACCATCTGGTGCAAAATTACATTGCTGAACAATATTGCTCAAGTTTTAGATTTCCAATCTCTATTGTACAAAGAGCTATTTTGACAAAACATAGCAGGCCCACATAACAAGAAAAACAACAATTTTCTGTGACAGCAAATTATTCATTTCATATGGACGCTGAACATAATTATTTGTTAAGAATCCACTATCAGAAATTATGTCTCAAGACTACAAGGAAAGAACTAATTTTTCTCACTAAAATTTGAGAAGAAATTACTATTTCCAGAGAACTTCCACCCCCGAATATCTAATGGTGGCCCTGCTTCTGCCAATATTCGGATACCAAAATCCTGCATTTTCATGTGTGAACATTTCTTTTATTAGTAGAATATATTCATCTGTGAGGAAAACTTATAAATTTCCAACATTTCTTCTGCAAAAATAAATTTTGTCTCTCATTGTGTGCAGTCACTTTAGCATGCAAGGTCTTCGAAATTATTCGTAATATATGGGCTAATTACTTACTGCAGTGAATTTGTCGCAGACAGTGATCCATGCGATGTAAGACTCCTGTTATAACACCGACTTGCCTTATTTGACTGCCTAACTCCCACACTAGGTTGATTTTTTTTGGCATTATATACCCTTTGGATAGAATGCACCCCTACGAGAAACCACTTCATGACTACAGAAGGGGCGATCTTTTAACACAGGGACATCTGTATATATATCACAATACATGGGAGCACAACTGCATGGTGGGGATTGCTGTACATGAAGTTTGATTTGTATGTTTGATGTGAGGCAGCAATTTACATGGGTGCATGCTTTTCACAAAGCCGTTTGACTTCCGACGAGACAGAGATTTTACATCTTTCACATAACCTTCTGAACATGCAAGTTCTTATCTGTGTATGTAACATTAAAATGATTGCATGAGAGATGAAGAAAGGTTGGTATAGAAGCACAAGCTATTATTACTAACTTCAAAGAATATGAAATGTGAATACGTGGAAAGCTACATGAAAAGCTGTATAAATATGTATGTCTTTTCAATCTGCATTTTATTTTTATATGACCTATGAATTGGGTTAAAACTGATTCCAGAACCTCTTAAATATGACATTTTTGTGTCTGCTGATCCTTTTTACAGGTACAGTCAACACAGAAATTATTTGCACGCTTTGATTTTTCATCATATTTCACAGAAAAATGGTAGTATGATAAAGAGAATTGCACTATGTTTTAGAGTAGTGTTAGTAGGTTATGTTCCCACGCATTTCATTTTTTACCAAAATTCATTTTCTTGGAAAATGTGAAAAAACTGAATTTTGAAAACCAAAAAATATTCGCACGCTTCAGCCAACTGCCAAAAACTGATTTTTTAATGATGATACTCAATTTTTTCTTTGGAACTACTGTTGTTTATGGTATATTTAGCTCATTTACATCAATCAGAAATTATTTGGGGTTCACAGGTGGGATTACAGGTGTTACTCAAGGAGTACACCCATTCCCATGTTTTTCTCCTACATTTAGGTATAAAAATTACTTAAAAATAGTAATTGTCATGAAATTGGTCTGTGAAGTCCTTTAAAATAGTCAAATTGTGAGAAAAAGATAAACTATGCAGATTTTTGTGAAGAACTACATTCAATATCTCATCAGGAAATGTAAAAAAAAAGGCTCTTGGCGATTTTGTGCTGAGATACAACTGATATTTTGCCTCTGACGAGTTATTTAACCACTGGCTTATCAATAGTTATTAAGAAAGAATATTTAGAGATGTTTTTATTAATATTTGCTCACAAATTAGGTTATTATTCGATTTTAGCATATATGTAAGTGTATCATATTGAATGCATTGTCATGCATAATTTATTAAGATCCACTCAAGCTTGTCTATACAATAATTATGGCCTAAATTATTATGACAGTGAATAGTTTTCATTGTTAAAAGCTTATTTTTACAAAGGAAACCCATTATTGTGAAATTTTCACTCATTGAGGTCCTTCATGGGGGTACCCTATGAACAAACACTTGTTGCAGGCTGCATAATGGTAATGATATGGTGCAAAATTTGAAAACGACTTGTCTTAATTATCTCAGCTGACTTTCTCCAAAGTTATTTCAACCTATTGTTCACAGCTCACAGTCAAAATAGTCCCCAGGGGAAAAATTGAGTCCTGTAATTAAGATTTTTTCAGTTTGATCCTACTCGTATTACTGTTTTCCGGCATTTTGTGGTTGCATGTAGAACACAATTACCTACCAATACCTGCCAAATTACTTTTTTAGACAAACAGACACAATTATGGAGTTTACTAATCAGTCTCATGTGAGTTGCTTGTTTCTAGACATATTTCTATAGCCATACATAGAAAAAACACATGGGATTGAGTGCTTTCCCTTGGTAACACCTGTAATCCCACCTGTGAACCCCAAATAATGTCTGATATGATGTAAATGAGCTAAATATACCATAAACAACAGTAGTTCCAAAGAAATAATTGAGTATCATCATTAAAAATTCAGTTTCTGGCAGTTGGCTGAAGTGTGCAAATATTTTTTTGTTTTCAAAATTTTCCAAGAAAATGAATTTTGGTAAAAAATGAAATGCATGGGAACCTAACCTACTAACATTACTCTAAAACATAGAGCAGTTGTTTTTATCGTACTGCCATTTTTCTGTGAAATATGATGAAAAATCAAAGCGTGCAAATAATTTCTGTGTTGACTGTATGTCCTTCTCTCTTTTATACATTGTGAAGAGCTCTGTGTGAAGCGAATGACAGCGGACTGAGCACCGACAGTGTACCCATATTTGATTCCCTGTCTGGACAACCAATGTCAGGCAGTGATGGTTGATCCTGTGCCATGCGTGCACCAATCTCAATAACATTGTCCATGTCTGTATTAGTGTGCAGAATTACAGGACATAAAGCCCTAAACCAAGAAAATGTCTATTGGTTGACTTTATTTTCCTTGCAGCAGTGTATCTATCTGTCTTCAACATAAGTTCTTTCCATCTTAAACATGAATCTCATATGGTGTGACAAAGATATCCCTTTTCATCTCCCTACCTGTCTTGTAAGCTGCAGCCTGCTTTGTCATAACAATCTTTGACCTGTGTATACTTAGATTCAAAATGCTCTTTGATTCAAAACCAAGTCATCAACCATTTCATGTTTAAGGAAACATGAAAGAAAAAGAGGCAAGATCAGAGAAGAACTAGATTTTTTGAGCTATAAAGATCAGTCTAAGCATGCAATTCCACGAAATGTTTTGGAAGAAGCACTCTTAAAATGTCTCTTAGAACAATTCTATTGACACATTTTATGAGAAGACTTTTTGCTACATTTTTTCTTCCTTTTTATGTTTAGGGTTTTTTTGTTATTTTATTTGTCTTCTCCTCTTTTCCTTTCGCTTCTTTGAATCGGTTTAAGTACGTCCGCAGTATTCTCCACAAATGAGTTGACGCTAAGATTATAAAAGAAATATAAAATCTTGTCGAAAACTATTACTGCCTATACTTAAAATTTTCTATTTAAAAAAATCTGTTGTTTTTATAATCATAAAACTTGAGATACTATTAACTTGATGTTAGTTCAGTTTCTGTGTTTTGTTGCCAGAGGCAGATGTGTCCACAGTCCACCCGAACTCCTGTACAAAGTTGTCTTTATTCAGCTATTCTTAGCTATAAATGGGTTGGTTGGGAGGTGATGTGCTCTCTTGGCACATGGATCTGATATGAGTTGCCTGAGTTGAGAATCGAACCTAGTCCCAGAGGTTGTAAGCTGAGCTGGTCCCAGGCCTAATAGCTGTCCATAGCTACCTATAGCTATCTTCAGCTATCCATATCTGTCCATAGCTGTCCATAACTATCCATAGCTATCCATAGCTAATGATGGACAGCGACATCAGTGTGGTTATCCCGGATAAATATGGTCAATTTTTGATAGCTATGGATTCGGCTTACTTTTTAAGCTATAAGTTAGTTGAAGGATTTTGAGAGGTTGGTTTTACAAGGAAATCATATTTTTGCTGTTGAATTCGCAGCAATGACCTTAACACAATAAATAATATCACTATCAAGAGTCTACAGCAACAATTTCTCTCCCTCTACTACATTGCTGTAAAGTTTGCTTCATTGAATAACCTTGGTAATAAATCCAAGTACGGTTTTTACAGTGTAAGATTCTTTTCACTGGCAAGAGTGAACGTCCTTGGCCTGTTATTACTCTATAATCTGTCGAGTCGAGCTGTTCTATGCTGCTTTTATATTATGCAGTTGGAGCAGTTTAGATGCCGGCCAAATTTCCGAATTCAGATGGAAATCTTTTAGCGGGTTTTCCGGTCGTTTATCAAGACGTTGGTGAATTGCTAAAACATCGAGGGTGCCAATATGACCAGTCTGGAAATCTCCCAAAATCTCGACCGAATATCTCTTCTGGAAATCTCCTCTATTCTGTAAAATGACAGAAATGCTTCTCTGAAATCTGCTTCAGCAATTTTTGAGGGAACTGCACATCACAAAGTGCGCCATGACCTTCCGAGTTGCCTGATGGTCTAAAAATGACCTTTGATGTCCTCCCTCTGTCCAAAATGACCCCAGCCACACTTAGAGGACACCATTTGACCTCCAATGTCACAATTTGACCTTGAAATGACCTCCAAGTGGCCCTGGAATGAACCCATGTGACCTTTTGCTTCCTGGGTCCTCCGAACTGTTTGAAACATTGTGGACTGTGGTTTGACGCAGAAGATGGATGTGTTTCGGGGTCAGATTGTAACATTTGTTCCACCAAGGGACTTGAGTGACCAAACTGTAACAATGACTATGCGATAGACTGTCACTGATTAAGTCACGGAGTACGCCACTGATATAGTCACAGACAGCTTTGGATTCTACCACCGATTAAGCCACATGTACACCGCTGAATATGCCACTGATTGACCACTGACAAAATATTCTGCTACTGCTCCATGTTGAAGTCTGAAGGGTGCCAAAATGGACTGTATAGTTGAACTGTGGGGCTGTAGTGGAGGTACAGAGGAGTTCCGTTGGGTTGACATGGGGTTATGTGAAGTTGCTTCGGGTCGCTGGGGTTGTAGAGCTGGGTGGCGAGGGGCAAAAAGGGGTGGTGAGAACCACAGAGGGTTCGGAGGGTAGGGCGCACTATTGATGGGGCGGTTCACCCTCCTCTCTTCGCACCCCATCGATCTGTCTTATCAAATCAAGTCATTGACAGACCTACGATCAAACGACTAGTCCCACTGCTTCTCTCAAGTTATGGATTGTTATACGGCAAAGCAATTCTCACCAACATTTTGCCTCATTCACCGCGATCCTATCGCTGGTCTCAGGCAATAATTTCGTGTGAGGCTGTTGGAGAGCCTTTCATATACTTGTATTACAAGGAATTGGGTCTTCAAGCCGGGAGACTGCCAATTGGATAGCTGTGTTGAGTTGTGGGCTTCCTCTGTGTGGGCTGCAATATAACATCTTCTTTCAAGCACATGAGATGTTGTTGCCAATTTTGGGTCCTAATTAAGTGTGTGTAACTGCAGTAAATGGAGAAAATGAGTTATTGGGTCTTTTTGGGGCACATGAGGTTGAAGGAGGAAATATTCCATCAAAGCAATCATATTTCATTACTCAATGGGTTGTAAGCCCTCATTTCCATATATATGTATATCTCCACTCTGTCCTGGATTTGCAAAGGACAAATTGCACTTTAGTGCTGTATTGTGTCTAGATGAAAGAGGAAAATTAAAAAGTTATCAACCGGAATCTTTTAGTGATTTTAATTATTCAATGGAATTTTGAATACAAATAACATTTCAAAATTAAGTGGGTTATGTTCTTCTATTAAACTACAAACGCAGAAGCAGTGCAGGTACTGCACTTTATCCACTGAATAATGGTTGTACAGAAGAAAGAGCACATGTAATTTAGTGAAGAATTCAGAGATATTCCGATACCGGGTATAGGTATCAGTCGTATCAGAACCAAAATACCAGTTTTGGATCAGAAGGGAAAAAAGTATTAAAGCAACCGGAAGTGAGACTGCACTTTGATGAGAGACCATGCGACAGCAAAAGACCACTCTTTATTGCAGAAGGTCTTTTAGATGTAGAAATCATTATTTGATTTGTTATTATAAAGACGAAATGATGGAAAAGCATTTTAAAAACTCTTTGTGGATCCTCATTCTCCAATTCTGGATATAATATCATTAGGTGAATACTTTTCCAAGCAGTGGAGCCTAGAAAGTATTATAAATGTAATAGATATGTACTGTACGACCCTTTTGTGTGTTGCAAATTCACCCCTGCACCTAGAAAACATCAACATATATATCAACGTATCAGGATTATAGAATGATTTCCAGCCCATTTGGTGAAAACGATGCGCTCATAATTATGGTGATCCTGATATCACGGTGATACCTTCTTGATACCCTCTTGATATCTGCTGATATATCCTGATATCAGTGGGTATGAAAGTTAAAATCCTGGGGCAACCTTCACCCAGAGATTTCCTTAGTAACCTTGGCACAATCTCTGGGCTTTTCAAGTTAGTCACAATCCAATCATGGTGGGGAAGGGGGGGGGGAGTGTTCCAATCATGCATGATGGCCAGATTAATCTCAGAATGGCCTTAAACCAGCTGACCTCTATGAATATGAATGGCAGATATGACTAGCTTCTTTTGTCAAATGTCCATGAATGTACTTGTGTGCATGACTACACCTCTGTATCAGACTACTTCTGTATCCTTCAGAAGAGAAGGCTATTGTTCTCCTACATTCTACCTTTCTTTTTTCTCCCTTGGCTTGTCTTTGTCTGTATTTCCTATGTTTTCTATTCTTTAATTTCCTGAAAATATATGCTTTATGCATATTTTTTTATTCTTCTCTTCGGCCTGATGGTAAGCTAAGTGGCTGTGCACTGGATTAAAAACCTCTTGGTCCTGGGTTCAGTTACCAGCTTGGCTTAACCATTTTGTATAGACTTCCATCCAGTATCAAGAGTGTCTAATTATCATAGTCACTGTATGTCACATTAAACCTACTCAATGAACAAATACTGGACATAAAGCTTCATCACACAACTTGTTTCTCCTTTTAGTGTTCTTTACATCTCACCAAGTTCTGACAAACATTTCTTCTTCTTCACTTCAAAATTATTTCTCTTCCTTCTACTTTCCATTCTTTGTCTCAATTTCCTTGTTCTTCATTCGTGTTTCATTGCTTCCATTCCTTCACCTTCACACATTTTGCTGTTTTTTTCTTTGTCGTCATTCTTTTCCTCTTCTTCTTCCATGCTCTTCATCTTCTTAGTTGGTTCTTCATCATTTTCTTTTCACTCTCTCCATTTTTTCTTCATAAATTAATCATTTTCTTCTCCTCTTTTTTCCAATCACCTTCTTCTTTTTCTGTGACTGTGCCGTATTCTTTCTCATCACCAACTTCTTTTTCCATTACTAGCATAACAAAACAAAATCAACATCTCCAGATATGTTCTGTTGTCATGCAAAACAGACCTTGCTGGTAGCATTGGATAAATTGGGCATATCTATGCTGGCATAGATGGCTGGTGGACAGTGGTGGTCTGACTATGTTTGAGACATCTATAGTCTTGATATATTCTTTATGTATACAGATTGCATGTGCATTCAGTTTCTATGACCGCTGGTAGTCAAACGTAATGATGAAATGATAAGGCTCTGGTTCCACAGAAAGGGCTCTGCATTTAATCGATTGATGGGCGATTGGTCTTAACATCCTTTATTTATGCAGTCCGGTCCGCTAGTGAGAAGAGATGAGAGCACAGCAATGAGACAAAGGATGTTAGAAACTGCTGGCCAACATAGGTCATACGACCCGGCCAGATCCAGAATGGAACCCTGGACCCGTCAATTGGAAGTTAAGAGTGCTAAAAGTTGTGGTCCCTTGTGAGGGTGATGGATGAGATGAGAAAGAGAGCGCTTCATGAGTCTTCACCATATTGAACAAATTATTCCTTGTGATGGATCTTTTACTTGCCAAGCACAGTCACTGACAAAACGGACCACTCGAATGAATAACAGCTGGAAATATTGCTCTTGAAGGTCTATTGAAAATGTATTATTAGGATTCACCACCAGTCCTTCAACTCAAAACCCAAGCAGGGTTCAATCCTGTACCTTCAGAGGACCTGGCTATTATCCATATTCAAATTTATTTAAGACCGATACTTTCTCATCAACCTACCTTAGTGTATCTAAATCATGGATTTTTGTAGGTATATTATATATCCTGTCAAGTAATGTCTTGACTCTATATATATACCAGTGAGTAATTGCTTATGACATAAGTCTGGAGTCTCAAGACCATCAGATATGGGCATGAAGCACAGAATCTATATCAGTATAGACCCCACATAGCCTTATAGCAGCTCTTGCTTTGAATGATGGGATATGGCTGGTGGTGCTGGAATGTTTTGGTTCCTTAGCAACTGAGGTACTTGGCTGCCAAGAGCAATTTCACTTGTAATGTCAACCCAACTTGGAATGACAGTTCATGTGTATGTGCTCTATATCAGACCTGGCAGCCTTGCATTTCTCTTCTCATGTGGTTTTTGCCTTTTTCTGCATCTTCTCTGGATCTCTTCTGCTTATTTTCTGGTTCTTCTCTGCATATTTTCTGGTTCTTCTTTGCATATTTTCTGGTCCTTTCTGGATCTTGTGTGGTTTTTCTGAGGCTTTGGGTGCCTATTGGCAGTACTAAGTAGGTGATTTCATTAATTGTCTGCTCTCAAGTTATTATGTTGTACACCATATAGAATTATAGATTTGAACACAGAATTTATTGAAAAAGATACCTAAATCTGCAATTTTGAGTCAACTCAATTGATTGGGTGAGATGGTTGCACAATTTCTTTGCTCTAACATAGCTGGATGTTTTGAGTTATGATCATCTTTCCATTGCCATAACTTTAAACAACAAACTATATGTTATTCCATTTAACACCTCTGTCAGCCAATCGCATGCCAGTATTTCAGGGAATAATTCCCATATTCTTTGTTGTCCAGTTAATGGCAGTTATCCTCTCATGTTTGAGTGTTTGAGTATTTGTCTCACAGGAGTATAAGCCGGTTATTCACCATAGGATCAGGAATATGTGTTTATCACATCGGGCTAAAGCCCTCGGTTGATAAATCACATATTCCCTCTCACATGGTGAATAACCTATACTTATCTGAAGGAATTGTGCAACCATCTCACTCAATCATCCAAGCTGACTGAAAATTCCTAATTTTACAGTGAAGGTCAGAATGGCCGTTCTTAAAGATAATGTAAATGTTCCTCTCTCAGCAACTTTTGCCTTTAGATTTAACCATAAGTTTCATTAAGTCCACTTCTCTGGGTGATTAAGTCCTGCAAACAGTAGAACTTTGTAATTAGTCCATAATTGTTTGCCACACAAATGGAAACTACAAGACTGAATAGGATCAAAAATTCGGACAGGAAATAATGTCCTTGTACGGTTTAAATCAGGCTTTTATTTTTCCTGTGCTTTCAACTTTTTTCAGCTTTCCCAGTTTTCTGCCTTTGCTCTAGCTTCTTCAAGCTCCAGCTTTTTACTATCTTTTCTGCAGTCTTTTTATGACCTTCTCTTGGGCTTTTCTCTGATTTTCTTGCCTTGTCTACGTTCCCTAACTTTTTCCAGGCTTTCTTCAGTTTTCTTCAGTCATCTCCAGCTTTCTCGTGCATCTCTATATAGCTTAAATCTGTATCTCCAGCTTAAACCCGCTTCTTTAGCTTTTTCTCCCAGATTCCAAGCTACTGTAGCTTTAATCCAACATCTCTATATATTTTTTTACCTTTCTGCCTTTTTTCCAAGCTTTTTCTCTAACCTTTTTTAGTTTTTTCCTATCCTTTTGTTTTCCCTTTGCAATAAAACCAGTGCCTAGTGTCCCTTGTCTAGTAATCTCTGCTTTTGTACTTCAAAAGGTTTTATGTCCCAACAGATTTCTGTAACCTTTTCTACATCCCTAAGCAGATACACAAGGTTCTAAGGTTAATCATTTAGGCTCTGGTTCACTTCTTCGATGCTAGAAAGGAATTCCAGAGTTTTAGAAAAGGATCCCAGTGTTCTAACGTATAGACAGGCAATGTCGTTGTAACAACAATGATTCCACTAAAAATCACAAATGCTATGTAAGACTCTCATTGTAAGAGCCTTTAGAATGTATTTCTGTTGCATTACACTGTTGGTGGATGGATGGTTGGGGCATTACGTCCTGTATTTATGCACATGTCATGCTGATTAGGACAGGAGGAGGTCACAGTAATAAGGCGAAGGATGTTTGAAACTGCTGTCAAAGATAAGTCCGGATTACCCAACATTGGCAGCCCAGTGTGCTTAAGTTGGATGGCGGTTTCAATTATCATCCATCACCTGATTGCTGTGTCCTTTGCTTCTCCTAATTAGCCTACCCAGTGCTTAGATGAAGGACATAAAGTTCCAATCACCCACCATACTGTCTTAATGCTGATCAAGCCGAGAAACAGACCCCTCATGGGAGGAGGTATGACGTTGGTGTGGCGTATGGGTCTAGGGGACTTATGCCTGGTTCTCACGACGGTGATTTGAGAGCGACGCATCAAGAGAAGTCATTTCTTGGAAAGTTGTGGCGTAGAACGTTGGTTTTGGCACGTTACGTAATCAATTAGTGTCATGTGCGACGCTTAAAGTTAGTAGCCGCGGTGAGTCTTGAGGTGTCCGCGGCGCTGCTTAAGCTTTCTTCGCCGCGTTCCGCCTCTCTTTCCTCAGCGCAGTTCCAAACAGACGCGTCGCACTTTGTTTTGGAATTCGGCGAGGCTGCTTTTACTTCGCCCAATGTTGTTTCCTCTTACGCCGCTGATGGTTGTGAGGCAGCTACGTCTGAAATTGGCGACCTGCGACGCATCAGGAAACCTTCGGCGTACACCCGAGGTAAGATGCGTCGCTGAAAATAACAGCCTCGCCGACGACTGTAAGGATGCAACGCCGCATTTAGGGACTTGTTACTGCGTAACTTGATGGTTCATCGTCGCACATGCATTCATAAAGCGCCGAGGACATTACAGGCGCGTCGATGCTGACCTTCTTCGTCGTCCTTGCCTTAAGCAGCGACGAAGGTCTCTTAAGCATCGACGAACGTCTGTTGTTGCAGCGCTGCGGCAAAGTGTGTTTGGCTGCTGCAGGAGTCACTTTTGGTCATTATAAAAAGGGACACAGAGGACCTCCTTGCTTCATTTGCTGATTGCCCTTCAATGAGAACACAACGACTGCCTACTGAACATATGCATGATGAATGAAGAAGAAATTATTGTTGTGGCTGGTGCTGCTGCTGTTGCTATCGGAGCTGTCTATTTGAGACACAGGAGGAGGAGGGCCAGGAGACAGAAAAGGTGGTGGATTCGCAACTGGTTGCTGCAGAGGGAACAACACATGTGGTCACTTCCATCAACTGCTGCCTGAACTGCAAGTGCGTGACGTGTCCGGCTACTACAACTACACTAGAATGCCCCCTGCCATCTTTGCTGAAATCCTGGAAGCTGTTGGACCACTCATCGCTAAGCAAGACACCAACATGAGGAGGGCTTTGGAACCTGGTCTGAAGTTGGCTATCACCCTGCGGTACATGGCAACAGGAAACAGCTACAAGTCCCTAGCTTATGCTTTCCGTGTGGCACCCAACACCATCTGCAACTTCATCCCTGAGGTCTGCCTTGCCATCGTTCATGCCTTCGAAAGACAGCTGGCACTACCCACACAGCCTGAAAGATGGAAGGAGATAGCCAAGGCTTTTGAGACGAAATGGAACTTGCCCAACTGCATTGGAGCTCTGGATGGCAAGCACGTCGCAATCCGATGTCCCAAGGCTGCAGGCTCCTTGTTCTACAACTACAAGGGATTTCACTCCATTGTCCTGATGGCCCTCGTTGATGCCGACTACAAGTTCATCTATGTGCAGGCCGGCTGTCAAGGAAGTGCATCTGATGGCGGCGTCTTCAGGGACACAGTACTTCGACAACTCCTGGACGAGGAAGATCTAGGCCTACCACCTCCAGAACCTCTACCTGGCACAGAAGACAATCCTTTCCCATATTACATCGTGGGTGACGAGGCATTTCCCCTGAAGACATGGCTGCTCAAACCAGTGCCAAGAAGGAACCTTGACATTGCTTCCAGAGTCTACAATTACAGGATTTCAAGAGCCAGGAGAGTGGTGGAGAATGCCTTCGGTCTGCTGTCACACAGGTTCAGATGCTTCCTGACCACCATGCCCCAACGACCTACAAGAGTGACATACATCACAATGGCTGCTTGTGTTCTACACAACATTCTGCGAGACAGAGTAGGCGTCCACCATGCCCGTGACAATGAAGTGATGGACAGAGAAGATCCAGAGACACATGACGTCGCTGAAGGAGTTTGGAGGGGAGACCGTCAATTGCATGACCTAGGAGAACCACTTCGACACGGAAATGCCTCCAGAGATGCCAAGGCTGCTCGAGACTACCTACGTGACTGGGTCAACAGTCCAGCAGGAAGTGTCCCTTGGCAGTTGGAGAAAATCTGAAGAAGATGCAGACTATCTATTCAAAACAACAAACCCCAGGCCCTTTTAAGGGCCACCAAATCCTCCCAATTGAGCTGGCCATGTACACATCCTATGTTGACAAAACAAGCCCAAAAATCAATCAATCAATCAATCCCTCCATCCATCTATCTATCTATCTATCTATCTATCTATCTATCTATCTATCTATCCAAGTCCAATTCCTGCAAAGTGACGACAACTGCTTTTCTTTTGCTGCAGTGTATATATGTAACGAGCATTGTGTTCCATCTATCTATCTATCTATCTAGCTATCTATCTAGCTATCTATCAAGCTATCTATCTATCTATCCAAGTCCAATTCCTGCAAAGTGACGACAACTGCTTTTCTTTTGCTGCAGTGTATATATGTAACGAGCATTGTGTTCCATCTATCAAGCTATCTATCTAGCTATCTATCTAGCTATCTATCTAGCTATCTATCAAGCTATCTATCTATCTATCTATCTAGCTAGCTATCTACCTGCCACTTGCCCTAGACAAGTGAAATTACAAAGTGATGCACTTGTACTAGTGCAACCAACCAACACAAGTTTTAAAACCAAAGCACTTGTACTAGTGCATTACATTTTAATTAAGAAATTCATGCACTTGTACTAGTGCAATAAAAATATGTTTATACCAAAGAATGCAGCACTTGTACTAGTGCTGCACTTGGTATGTTTTGGGGCAAAGAAAGGGGGAACTAGCACCTTGCTTTTAGGAAGGTGATTACTTTTAATGAAGGCCAGGACCGGACTTTTGTTTTGGGGGACTTTTTTTTTGGGGGACTTTTTTTTTGGGGATTGTCAACGTTTTTTTTTGCTCTTTTTTGGCTCTTTTCGGTCAACACAAGCTCTTTTTTTTTGTCAACATAAGATGTGTACGTGGCCTGCCCTTTTGGGAGGATTTGGTGGCCCTTAAAAGGGCCAAGGTTTTTTGTTGTCTTTGCTGCATCTGGTCTTCTACTTTCGTGGAGAAAGGAGACTTGCAGTCCAACTGGCCGAAGGGGAAGGCTGGTGCTGGTGATGGGCGGCCGGTTGACCAAAGCTGGGTCCAGGGGGGTAGCCGTACTTCTCGGGGCTCTCCTGAGCATCCATCATCAGTGTCATGGAGGATGGGCTGGGCTGCATCACGGTGTAGCTGGGAGTCTGCCTGGAGGATCCTCCTTCCCTGGGCTGGTGGTGCTGGTAGTGATGGCTGCTGCTGGAAGCGTGGTGATGCTGCTGGTGGTGGGATGGCACATACGTCGAAGAAGGAGGAGGAGGAGGTGGCATCTGCAGGCGCTGAGGAGGATGAGGAGGCTGGAAGGTCTGCTCCTGATGATGACTTGACTGGCGGCTGGCGGCATCCATCTCACTCTCCTTGTCCCAGTAGAGGGCGGCCTCTGCAATGGTCCTGACCATTTTCCTTCGGATTTCAGGGCTGGCGTGACATCCCACGTGGTAGAGGTCCTGGCACTTCATCCTCCAGTACTCCTGATCGGGTGTCAACTCCTGGTGGTCGGGGCACATGTTGCAGCCAGAGCCTTTCAGGATCTTCTTGGCGGAGGACATGGCTTGCATGCTGCCTGCGATGACGTGCATGGCGGAGTGCATGGCTTCATCTCCTGGGGCCTTCCTCTTGGTTCCCTTGGCAGCGGCTCCAGGCTTTGGTGCTCCAGGGAAGACTTGGGACTGCTGGCTGTCAGGTCTGTCCTGTGCTGGCTGTTCAGCTGGCAGTTCCGGCATGTCATACGAAGCTGGCAGGGAATCCTCAGGGTTGTAGCTGTCCCCGGAGTCTGAGGCTGGTCGGTTGGCAGACAGTTGAGAGATGGCGGACAGCTCCTTGCCTGGCTTGTGGACGATGGAGTCCTTCAGGAACCGACAGTTGGTTAGGATGTACTGGTCCCTGTCTGTCAGAGTCTCCTTCCTGCCGGATCCTGAAGCTTCAGGCCTGACGAGTCTGGAGTAGTGGGTGCGGACTGTCTTCCTCCAGTTGAAGATGTCCTGGGAGGTGTACTGGGGTCCCAGCTCCTTGGCTTTTTCTGTGTCCAGCAGCAGCTTCTCGTTGCCCTTGTAGCCTCTGGAGCCCTTCATGTAGAGGACAGGATGCTCTCTGAACCAGTTGATGAGGTCGTCTTCTTGTTCAGCTGTGATGCCCAGGTTGTTCCGGATGTTTTTCTTGGGGGCCTTCCCTTTGCCCTTCTTGCCCTTGGACTTGGCTTCAGCAGCAGCTGCAGGGGTCTCATCAGCAGAGTCTTCTTCTTCCTCCTCGAAGGTGTCCTCATGGATGGCCACTCTGTCTAGAGCAAGAACAGGCTGGCTCTCTTGTGTTTTCTTGGGAGTCTGCTTCGGAGTCTGAGTCTTCTTCGGAGTCTGAGTCTTCTTTGGAGTCTTCTTTGGAGTCTTCTTTGGAGTAGACTAGGCAGTAGGCTCTGGAAGACCCGTGGAAGACTTGGCAGCAGGCTTGTCAGCAGGCTTGTCAGCAGGCTTGTCAGCAGGCTTGGCAGCAGGCTTGGCAGCAGGCTTGGCAGCAGGCTTGTCAGCAGACTTGGCAGCAGGCTTGTCTCCTTCATCAGTTTCAAACAATTCAACTGATGAATCTTCGTCTGTGCTGTCTTCTGGCCGGCCCTCGAAGATGGTCTCGCTGACGACAGTGGCTTTGGTGGTTGAAGTGGTGGTCTTCGTCTGGCTGCCAGCTGTAGTGGAGGTGTAGAGCCCAGGTAGAGAGATGTCTGCCATGGCTGTAGTGAAGAAGGCAGTCACTGCAGCATCTGAAGGGTCATGGAGAGGAGTTGCAGCTGGAGTTGTAGCTGGAGTTGTCACTGGAGTGCTCCCAGGAGTGTGAAGTGTTGACCTGGTGCTGAGCTTGGTTGGTGCCCTGGTGACGACGGTGCCCTTTCTCCTCTTTGGTCCCATGTTGTAGCAGCAAAAGTACAATTGTAGCAACAAAAGTAGCAGCAAATGTAGCAGTTGATAATAGTGTCGTGGATTCTAGGTGTGTTCTGGTCGAAGGTCTGAGTGGGTATGGTGCTCTAAACTGGCCTCCTCTATATATATGCAGGGTGCGGACCGCCTCTTTCCCCCTCCTTCGCCCCCCCTGCTTCGCTGCTGCTGCCCCAGCCGCTGCGCAAAAAGAGGGTGACACGCAGACAAAGGGTTGATGCTAAAAATAGAACAACGCATGCACTCAGGCGCCACTCTGTCTGCTGCATTGGGGGTCCAAAAGACACGGCGCGCACCCTCTCACGTGCGTCGAACATGTGACTTTCCGCGACGCGTGTCTGAAACATGTGACATGAAGCAAGAGCTTTCTGCTACACTGCTGTTTCTGCGTCGAAGCTCTTCTTTGTGCGTCGCAACTTTAAAAATCTGCGGCGCGCACTGATTTCTTTTTACGCTTCTTCTTGCTTCACCACTTCTTTCCTCGCAAAGATTCAACCGGTTGAATCTTTTTTTCCTGCATCGTCAAATTTCTAGGAATTGCGTAGAAAGACCTCTTAAAACGACGCATGCTGTTCCTGTTGCGCCGTAAAGCCAAAATTGACGGCGAACATGCTCAAATCTTTGCCCTTTCCTGGAAATATAAGAAACGCCGTCGCTTAAACCCTCTGTTACGTCTCCGTGAGAACTAGCCATTAGTCTTATCATTTCATTATTACCTGTGGCTCTAGTTGCTAATTGTATTGGCTGACTGGCTTGAAACAAGTGACATTACGACAAATTAATATACGGTGTACTGTATCATGTACACGAAAAAAAAGTGCATTCTTAGTTGGTATCTTTTAAGTGATAAATAATGCATTTACATCTCTCATATTGTCTTCCAAGATCACAAGGCTGAAATTCACATTTAATGATACATACATTGTGCCTGTTGCATAGACATGTACAACATACAACTTCGCAAACAGTTCTTTGAAAGTTGCACACAGATGTATTTAAGCATAAATATATGTTAGTTGCATCAATGAAATGGGAAAATCAAAGGATTTTCTGGGGCTTCACAAAGGAGGATTTTACGCTGTGTGTAAACCCATGTAATTGCAATATACAGTTCGTTGAACAAAGTTTTTAGATGGAGAAGGGAGGTTGCAGACAAAAAAATGTGTATATGTTTGTTTTACATATGTGTTCTTTAAATACTTGATAATGTTTCTTTCGTGCGGTGGAGTATAAAGATGAAATGATAGTAATTTTGGACAAAAAAAATAAGAAGCTAAAAGCGTCAGAGAATATATAACTTTCTCTTGCCTTGAGATAGGCACATGTTTTTAACTCTAGTTTGAAAATTGTCTAGTACTTACAGAATTGAACTGAAATGTTCCTAGCGAGATCCTATCTCTATCGACGCCATGTTATTCTCTATGAATCATAAGAAATTTGTGATGTCATATCCTTCAATATCAATGCTATCAAAACCAGTCACCAAATGAGTATCAATGAGGTCACAAGTTACTCAATGACAAATTGTCAGTTTATTTCAATGCAATGGATAGGGCCTGTTGTGAGGTCATTGATGTCCACTAGCAGCTGAATGTAAACTCGTCGTTCGTCGACTGTAAAACAGTGAGCAAGTGAGCCGCTAATCTGCAAAGAACCTTAAAAGTATTTAGCCTCAATTAAGGTTCTTGATTGCCTGGTAATAGTCATCATGTCTTAAATACTCTCAACGGCTTTTTAAGTACAACTGCTCTCAAGTGCTTGGCTGTAATGTTTAAATCAGATAATTCTTTGTAAAATACTAATGAATCTATACTTCATTAGGCCTAATACAAGGGAAGAGAACCACCAGGTTAAAAAATATTTGAAAATGCAACATATTGTATTCATTCAGCCTTGATATTGGTGAATTATTATGGTCTACTTTGAATTATGATACATAATAACATAAATTGGGACAAAACAAACTTTAAAAACTGAAAATATATAAGTCATAAAAATCACTATGTAGGTTTATAGCACATGGTATATATACTTTTAATGTTCATCAATCATCATGGATATTTAATGCTATGATAAATCCCCAGACAACAATTTTGCTTTGGATTTAGTATTTTGCACAGATGTTTTTGACATGAGCATTTTGACAGTAACAGACTTAACCATAATGTTTTTAGCCAACTTAATTCCTCAGCTTAGCTTTTATCTGTCTGCTTTTGTCATTGTGTTTCACTGAAACTTTGCCACAATGACAAAAGCACTATTGCCGAAATATTACAATAGTGTAATATCATTTTATACCGTAGGGCCTAGTGTTTTTGCTGTTTTTTGGTGTGTTTTTTTTTAAATATATAATATTAAAGTTTTTCCAAGTGCTTCATGTGAATATATTTTAAGTTTAATTTGTATACAGCCTGATATGCCTTGCTCTTCCTGTATAAGAAATATGTAGGTTTTCTTAATTCAGCTAAGAATAAGATATATATGTACCCTGAAGGCAACGAGTGGTGTTTATGTCTATGTGGAGACAGAAGAAATATACTTCATGTAACTGATGAAGTTCACTTCTAACCAAAAACAAGTATAATATACATAGCTTACAGCATTTCACTTTGCTACCGAAAAAGAGTGTACTGTTGCACTGTGAAAATGGCACTTCTTGTGTCATCATACAGATGATTGGTCATGATCATACCCAATACTTTCAATGTTGATTTGATCCAGGGAGACTTATCCCTCTTGTTGTTGACAGCCAAACGTAAGGATCATGCATCTGATTTTCAATCCAAAATCAGTTGTGACAAGTCCAATGGCCTTCTTGATCATGACTAATCAAACTGCATATTTTTTCCATGTTGAAAGTAGAGAAGATGACACTTCATCAGCTATCATGAGTCACGAAGTGCATTTTTCACAGTGAACTGGTCCTCATTTTTTCTTTATCAAAGTGAAAGGCTGTAACCCCAATGTTTGCTGTAATATGAATTCAGTACAACATTTGACGGTATATTTCAGTTTTCCTTGCAGTTATTACTGTTATGGCTTGGAGTTGTTGCTTTTTAAATAAATTATTTGGTGAGGATATTTTTTTAACATAATGCGATTTTAAACAAATATTTGAGGATATTATGTGATTAGAATAAATAATTATTACTTTCGCCGTTAAGGAGATATACATAATTTCCTGCCGAGGAAAATCCCAAGGCCCCTAAATAGGTCTTTCTAATGGTTTCTAATGGCCCCTAAATAGGTCTTTCTAATGGTTTCTAATGGCCCCTAAATAGGTCTTTCTAATGGTTGCCACCTCAGGAGGGAAAATGCACTCTTTTCCAAAAGTGGAGAATTGCAACACAAACTTCATTATTCCAAATTAATCTATTTTGCTGGTCATCTGTAGACTACTTGATCTGTCAGTCCTAAGAAGTTGGTTATATTTAGCTGTTGGACTATTAATTAACCAAGAAGCTTTTTGATATGTCACCCTTTAGTGACAGTTGTATTCTGATGAAATGTAGCATACAATCTGAAACCTTGTCGTTGGAAATGGAACTGTTACTTAATTGCTTACAAAACTGACAGCCACATAGATCTGCATGCTTTTAATATCTGCTGAAACGTTGTTCCTTTTTTTTTTCTTTTTTTTTATTGTCGATTTATTTCTGTGCTTTGCCCTACTTTACAAAATGTTTCTATTATTTGAACAACAGTTTGCAAGTTATCCACTTTTCTGTCTGATCTACTTCTTGCTTTACTAAATGGCCTATGTGACACAGTGTGTTGCCTTTTTTGGAAGCAACATTTTTTCGTGCTGTCAGTGTCATTCAACGCTTTCTGCGCAGTCAAGTTTATTTATATATTTATAGGCCTATTGCTAACTTTTTCAAGAAACTTCCTAAGTCTAAAAATATAAATATACAACTTACTCCATGGTCACACAACCTATTGCTTTGGCAATCACATTTCAAGTGTGAACTCTGTTGACCTGAGGTGCGAAACAGGTGATTATTACAAACAGTCAATGCCAAACAATGCTAAACAAGGTAATCCAGCCTGATATTTTGTAACAGGACCTCTTGAAACACTGTCAGAACAAAAGAATATGTGTCAGAGACATGCACTTTTTGCCAAAGAAAATCTTAATTGGACATTTTAACATCCGTTTATTGACATGGGACTATCTACTTACTAAACCTTCATTGCAAGGGATATACCTGGAGAAGGCAAATTAAACATATTGCCCCGTAGGTGATAAAATGCAAGGTAAGAGATTGAAATTCTCCCAAAACCATGTCAACACAGAAAACTTCGCCAATTCACCTGGCAATTTTGAAACCCTTTAATTTAGTAACAAAGAAATCTGAAGGTGTACTTTTGCATAGATATAGCCAATAATGACTCTATAGACAGTTCTGCATGGTGTTATGTTGCTGACAACAATTAGATTTATAGTAATTTGGCTTTTTTTGAGACATGTGCTTTTCTCAAGACATTGTTATGATCAATGAAGTGCAACAACAGTGCCACCTTACCTACACATGTTACTCATTCAATAACAGTTGGATAGATATGTTTTGTAGACATTTTCTCAGTCACATATGTCACAGTTTGAATTGTGTGATACTCTCTTACTGTACATTGAATGAGATATTTATGGAGTGTCAACATCAATCTAAACTCTAAAACTTAATTTCCAAAACCTTAACTCAAAACTATAGCATATTTCTTTGTGCGGTTGTACATGTATGCCACTTTTGATTTTGCTTTTGATTGACTGTTACTTATATAATACTGTGTGGTTATTTACAAGCATTCTAATGGATTGACAATTTATACTCAATATCAATTGAGTCGACTAATACAGAAGTGTGACTGTGGGTTATTAGATATTTATGAAGTCACTTTCTCCTTCAGGAAAGTTTGAAACTGAGTTTGCAAAACAACATTCAAAACCTCTGAACAACATCCTATGGTTTCTTGCAATTCTGCGATTCTCTAGTTTGGACTGAATGTTATTTACTCCAGACAGTTATAAAACGTTTTCCTTTCTCCATCTAAAACGTTTTGAATTTTGTTACAAAAATAAACCAAAAACACTTCATTCTATCTGTGTATAGCTGTGATCAGATATGCACAATTTTTTGTTTATTTTGATCGAATGTTTCCAACTATACAATATACTTGATACTTATAAAGTGTTAACCTTTATTCCAAATTTTGAGAAGTTGGATAGCTTAGCTCCTCAACTTCAGAATAGCTTCATACAGCTACTTTTTATATACCATCTTTTCTACCAGTACAGTGTGTTTATTCGGATTGAATATCACCAGCTGCACAGTGTATATCCTATGCAAATTCATAGAAAGTTCTCAAGTACTGTGGAGACTTTAACTCTGGAGTAACTTTATGCGGCTACGTTGCCATTTTTGTGAGTCGCTTTGCTTCGGATTGAATTAGGTCGATGTTTCCAGATCTGCCTTTTTATTGAAACAGCTTGGAAGGATTAGGCAAGAAGTTTTAATAAGAAAGCTACACACCCAGTGCTACAATGTTGCTAGAGTTCTTTTTGCTGTGTCTGGAATTAGAGAGAATGATGGATGGTTTTGCAGAGCATGTGCAGCAATCAGAGATACTGTTAAAAATTTGCTGTAGTTTGTACAGCAAGCAACAACGAAGATAGTGTCATCTCGAACATTGTAAAATTTGAAATTGTGAGTCTGCTTAAATGATTGAGTGAGATGTTTGTGTAATTCATTTGATATGATAAAGCTTGTTGTTTTAAGTTATGACAACGGACAGATTATCAAAGCTCAAAACAACAAGCTATTTCAGCTCAAAGAAATTGTGCAACCATCTCACTCAACCATTTTTAAAGCTGACTCAAAATTTAGGATTTTACAGTGTTCAGTTGGTGAAATATTTGATTGGAATTGAGCTTTTAATTGGCTTTGAAATAACTATGTCACGCTGAAGATTATTGCAATATATATATCCCTAAACCAAAGACAGTCACTCTTTATGTACGAATCAATCTGAATACAAATCTACTTTGAGTTTTGCTGTAATGAAGGCCCCCCAGAGCCAGGAATAGTTGGCAATTTTACAGCATTGAATTCACATTGTGCAGAATTATTCTGTTCCCTCACAGCAATTGTGGATGCAATTTTGAATGAACAAGTTTTCAATATGAAGAACATTTTCTCATTCGTAATTTCTATAGGCAACAACATAATGCAGGAACAGAGTGAAAAAGATTTTGATTTTAATGGTTTTCCTGAACCATAGAATCATCCTTTTTTGTAGATTTGCATGTCGCAGTGTTTTATAATGTGTAATATGCGTTTTTGTTATCCATCTAAAAATGGCCAGTTTGAAATTTCCGAGTTGCGAAAAAGTCACCTCCCATCCACACCTCCCGGTCATTTGGATGAATAAGGCTTCAGGTAGAAGTCGAAAGCTCCCAGGTGAGGATAAAAATTGCTTGTGTGAAGAAGTTTAAACTTTCAATATCAATGCAAAAAAGTCGTTTGAAGTTCAGATTTACAATGTTCCTGATTCCTGAATATGTCTGTCTCAGTTTGATTTATAATGATTTAGCAATGACGCTTTTTATTTGTTTGCCTTGTCATTATTCTGGATGTTGTATCTCTTCAGGGGAATTCTAAAGATATAGAGTCAAATTTAACCCCAAGAAAGATAGTTAGATAGATAGTTAGATAGATAATTAGATAGATAGTTAAATAGATAGTTAGTTAGATAGATGGATAGATGGATAGACAGATAGATAGATAGATAGATAGATAGATAGATAGATAGATAGGTAGATAGGTAGATAGATAGATAGATAGATCATAAATTAGATAAGATTTTGAAGAGACTGGTACCACAATGCTTGCGTCCAGAGGGAAAACCTAGTAAGTCACATTTTGGGTCAAATTGAGTTAAGGTCAAAATAGGACTTCTGAGGCATGCTTCTATATATTTTCAAGAAGTGGTCCGTTACCCCAGAATGACATGGGCAAATCCCAGTAAGTCCATCTCTTACTGCAAAGACTGGAATTTAAAAGTCAATTTTTTCAGAATGCCCTAAATGTGACTAACTAGGTTTTCCCTTTGGACGCTAGAATGATCCATCAAACTGACCCCAGTCCCTTTATTGCTGAACAACCCTGGCTGTGGATTGCTGAATTCAGTTCTTTCATGTTTAAACTCCCAACTTTGGGCTCCTGTGGCATTAATACTACTGATATTCTTAAAGAAATTATACCATGTGACAATAGAGGCTTTAATGTGTCAGTTTCAAATTTCAGGACAGTTGTTACACCAGAGGGGCAGTTGCCTGTCAGTTGCTGCATGTGAAGTCTGGCAGAGTTAACCACCTCTAACAGCTCACTGCTGTTGTCTGTTGTCTTAATAGATGTTTGTGCTAACGACCCATTGTCTGATGGAGAATTGTCTTTGTGTTGCTGATAAAAAAATCATGATATTTTTATACCTCAAAGTTGACAGAATTACTTTTTTATCTTTTCAGAAACTCTCGAAGGTCCGTCCAAACTGGTCGAGATGGATAAGGTGAATTTGGGAGGGAGTCCACAGGCCGATGACCCTGGAGCCCACCAAGTTGGCAATCCTAGAGACAATTTCAAAGGAAACATGCAGCATTTTGTATTCAATAAGCAGGACTATCTGGAAATGGTCCGAACCGGTGCCTTACGCAATGTCGACACCTCAGCAACGTTTGAGAAGAAAGAACACTCAGTTAATTATCCGATTACTTTCAAGACAACCCAAGCCTACATCACGTCGCGTCTGCAGATATACTCCATATTCAATATCAACTTCCAAGTGAAGACGACCCAGCCGGATGGGTTGATAATGTATAGCGGAGGAGGCCGTGGCAAGGATTTCTTTGTCGTGGAGCTTTTCCGGGGTCACGTGAGGTATATTTTCGACACAGGCAGCGGGGCCAAAGTGTTGAAGTCCACATTAAGCGATCCTATAAATGATAACAAGTGGCACGATATAGCAATCCTTAGGTCTACCCTACAGAAGACAGTCTTGCGGGTGGATGAAAGTGCCGATCTGCACATCGCACCAGATAGGCGATCAGTGCATTTCGACACAAATGACATCATATATATCGGAGGCGTTGAACAAGCGGTGTTCGACGAGCGCCTCCCGAAGCAGGTTAGATCTCGAGAAGGCTTCCAAGGTTGCTTGGCCTCCATCGACCTGGACGGGAAAAATCAGAACATCCTCAAAGTTCGCTCAAACATTCCGGATCAGCACCGCGCCAGTGTCTTAGAAGGATGCAAAGGTAGGTCACCATTAAAAGCTTCCTTTTAAGCGTTAATGGATGTTTTGAAGCTTCAATTGTCAATGTCACACCTGTTTCAACCGTCATATTCATCCTATATACCATGTAAAATGTACCGTTCGAGTATATATACAAATATATATATCTCATCAAGTGTCGATCTCTCGGCATGACATTAAACGATCTTTCTGTTGTTTCTCTTCTGTTTAACCTTTGCACAACATTGTGCGATTTGGAGAATGGTTCCTATCATCTCTGAATCACACAATGTTTGATGTTAATGTGTCCAAAAAAAAAACAAAGTAACACAAAAGCATTCATAATATATATATCTATATATATCAATCAATTAATCAATCATTAATAAATAAGCTAACAACTATTAATATTAATCAGTGATATGATCACCTTACTAATTCATAACATACCCTTATAATAAACACAACCAACGAAGAAATGTTCTCCGGAAAGCTTGTCAATTCTCCCCGTCTTGTTTTAGGTGATTTCATGAATAACTAAACCACATATTGAAGAATTTGAGCAGCAAACTCAATGGAGTCATTGTCTGGACAGTATGGAGTCAGTTCGTGCTAGCTAACACATAGGTAGTCAAATTAATCAATATGTGGGATTTTCTATTCGAATGCATCTCGTCACTAACGAGTAGGCCTAAACGTTTGAAGCTAAAACTGCAAAATTGCCCAATTTAACATATTTATATGTTCTCCTAGCTTTCCCAAGAACATCATCAAACATTGTCTAGTAACTAAGAGGCAGGACTGTATATATATATTATTAACAAAATCAAAGAAAACAAATGCTTTAAGATTTCCTTTGGTTTGCCGTGACAGGCACATATTTTCAGGACCGAGGTAAGACCTAGCTATACTGTAGGAATTCCTAAAAATGTTTGTATTAATCACTGCATTAGAATTCTAATCGAATAAAGCTTTAGTCATGCACAGATTAATAACTCACTAATCATCTTGTCGTTGAGTGCAGTTTGTATTTTTTGTAACATATACATTGTGTGTACGACGGGCACATGGAGCCGCGCTGTCGCTGTGGACGTCGCTGTTGACGTACAGTCTGACGGCTTGTGCTCCGCTCCGCAGGACGCAAATAGAAGATTAATCTGTCACTTTACACTTTAGTTTCTCTCTTTCCATTTGTACAAGGGATATGCCAAGGGTCAAAATGACTCCTACGATATCCCGTTTCTCTTCTATCTGCACAACTGCACTCAACTGGTTCACATATCATGGGATGGATGGCACAAAATTACTAATGATGGCAAACTTTATTCTTAAAATTACAAATGATGACAAACTTGATTATTAAAATTACCAATGATGGCAAACTTGATTATTAAATTACAATGATTGCAAACTTGATTATTAAAATTACAAATGATGGCAAACCTGATTATTAAAATTGCAAATGATGGCAAACTTGTTATTATTGGATGAAAAATTTTGACAAAATGATTATAAATCAAAATGATGGCAGAGACATTTTCATCAAATTACAAATTTTGACAAAATGGTCAATAAATTTAAAATGATGGCAAAACTCTTTATCAAATCAAAAACTGGCAAAATGACCAATAAAATAATAAAGCTAGTAAAAATTACTATTCTTAGTATCAAATTGAGGCAAAAGTGATTATTTGGTCACAAATGATGGAAGAATTATTATTAGACTATAAATTAAGACAAAATTATTATTAGATTACAAATGGTGTCAAAAATTATTGTTTTTTTTTTCGTAGTGTATTCACTGAACTGAAAATGGCATGAACAAAATTACAAAACTACTAATATGCAATGGCAGCATACTTATGAAAATGGCAAGCAACTGTAATTGTCTGGAAGTGATGAGGAACAATTGCAAAGTTAAGTTCATTATGGCAACTTTCTGTCAACCATGGAAATGCATATAAAACATATGGCATAGTCCCAATATTGAATCCAAAATTGTATAAAAATTACTTCTAACCTTCTTTCGTACAAGATAGAGAGTTGATGGTGCAATTTTAAATGGTGGTCAAAATGATATTTCAACCTATAAAAAGTTTTCGTACAGGGTTTTTTAAATTGAGGTGTGAAGAGGCGTTTGCAAATAAAATACCTTTAATCTTTAAAAGATGTGTCCAAAAACATTTTAATTTGAAAGGTTGCAAAATGTGTGCACCCAATCAAAGGGGAGTAAGAAATGCCCCTGTTAATTTGAAATTAAAAAAAAAAGATGATGAAATGAAGACAAGGTCAGTACAATTAGTGGCTATTACGTTGGCGATCAATCCTATTTATATTTGAATTATTTGGAGAAATTTACTTTGATTAATTTACTACAGGCAGGTTCTAAAATATAAGGTTAATATTAGGTTCTTTATTGTAATAGCCACAAAACCTGCTCAATTAGAACATTATTTAATGAGTTTCACAGGTTGAAGGTCCATTCAATTTAATGTGCTATTGAGAATGTTAATATTGATTGTAAATTTATTGGGAATTGGTTCCAATAATGTCCTCCACTCTGGCTGGTTGTCGAAACAAGGTGGAGGGGCTATAAACTATCGGGGGCTTCGCTTGGAAAACATTAGCTGATTGCAACGGTGCATTGCCTTTAAATCTGATTAATAAGGCGTAGAAATATCAATCTTTGAGGTAATGATTATTTGTGCTTGCCCCAACAACCTACACTCTAAAAAATTTCAGACAAAATTGGTTTTTTAGATTCAAAATGGTTTTTTGAAAAACCAAATTTCAATGCCAAAAACAAACATGGATTTTTTTAAAAATGATTTTGAATCTAAAAAACCAATTTTGTCCTGACATTTTTTAGAGTGTACGTCAGCCCCGATGGTTTCATGCGCAACTTACCGTTCGCTGCTTCGAAGTCCCTTATTGATGAAGTTAGCACAAGCCGGAGCAACCTAAACAGCAGATGCAGCCTCTGGACTGTGATTTATATTCTCCTAATGACTGACCATAGTGGACAGGCCCCTGACCACTGCATCATTAGACCGTCTAAGAGCACAACCAGAGAGTGCCCTTCGTTCTCGTTGAAGCTCTGATCACATTGGAATTTAACCCTTTCGTCGCTACATACAGGACAGTTGAATCGGAATGAGAACTAATTTAGACGTACTCCGATGCGATGTTCTCCACAAAGTTTAGATTAAAAATTTTAATTGAGAAAGCAAGGGAATTGTAGAGCGTATTCCAGTGTATGGTACTTGACTGCAATTCTATTGTGGTAGAACCGTATACAGCACCAGCATATCAAAGGACTTTCACAGAAAGTCTGATGTGATTGTTTAGCCGTATAAAAAGATTAGTTCTATATAGAAGAAAATGATTCTGCTGAGAAGATAAGATTCTTTTTTTTTTCTATTCCCTTTGTTCATACGCTGCAATGTAAATGAACACCTCTTTTAATGCACACTGAAATGCTTCAAATAAGATTCCCAATTAGGCATTTTCTGAGAAAGATATTTATGACCTTTAAAAATTGGAAGGAACAAGGACAAACAGTGTAAAGCCACAGTGCTCACAAATTGAACCCTTAAGCACCAGGGGACGGAAATTAAGAGCACTGTACAACTGTGATTTCATAATCATCTTCCTCTTCACCAACTTGTGCTTCTTTTACTGAACACCATACATCACAATGACCAATGCTAATTATTCCCATGGGTTTGTCCCTTCATACCTTGAAGGCAGATTCCGACAACGTCGAAGTAACCACAAGTTTTTCCTTACCACCAGAATCCACAATAGTTTGCACCCAATCTAATTCCTTGGCCTTGGGGATGAAAGAAGTTTACACTTCTTTAATCTGCTATATGCAAAGGTCTTACTAAAAGGTTCTTTGTGAAACCTGGATGTCAAGGAATACAATGTCGTCCCCTTGGGTAAGTCAAGGTACCAAGGGTCGTAAAAAAGGTTGATTGTGCAACCTGAATTCACAGTGCAAAACTAGTTTCTCTGACCGAACTTGGTGCAATATACATTGGCTTTTATATTTCGTTCTGTTTCGTTCTGTTGTTTACAAGGGCAAAACAAATAGGTCATTGTGCAACCTGAATTCACAGTGCAATACTCTATTTCCTTGGGCGCCGCCAAGTCCAATGGATGTAGAATTTTCTGTTTCGTTCTGTTGTTTACAAGGGCAAAACAAATAGGTCATTGTGCAACCTGAATTCACAGTAGTTCAGCAGCAACACTCTAATCCCATGGGCTAGCAAAGTACAATGTGAGCCTTGAATCTCTTACTCAGCTCTAGTCTCAATTGTGCAGTGTATTCAAGGGGTCTCCTGTGCAACCCCTACTATTCCCCTTTAAATCTCCACTGCCCTGTTGTGGCTACTTCTCTGAGTTCTCTTTTTACTCCAGTGGAGATTATGACCTTCTGTTGCCCAGAGCAGCACACACACACAAAGTTTGGTGCAAGAGGAGTGTTAGCCTAGGGCTGCTCTTGGCTCGTTAGGCTCCAGGGTAATCTGGCCATATGCTGCCTGTTCCTGAGCCATTCTCAACCATACTGAGCCATTCTCAACCATACCAGCTCCCCCTATTCATCCTTCCTGTGGCTGAGCCTGGAGACTCGGTGAGGAGGGCCCAAAGAAATTGGAGCCAACACACTAAACCTGCTGTATGGCACCTGATGGTGAATAACATCCCAATCCCCAATATTGGCACCGTTGCCATTACACTCCTTCCAGTGCATTATTTCCATGGCATTGCAAGGCATTATTTCCATTGCATGGCATTATTTCTTTGGCATTATTTCCATTGCATGAGCATCACCACCCTCGAACAAGGAGCAACCCATGCCAATGCATTATAGCATTGTTTACTTACACCCGTCGTGGTATTGTCGGCTGGCAATAACGACATGTATACATTTATTAGACGGAGACATTGTTGTCAACATTGTTGTACCATACCAAATGTAGGTTGGTTTCACGACGCGACGACAAGCAGAAAATATTCCCTCCAGACGAATCGATAAGTGGCTGGATATAAATTGTGCCAGGTGGTTGATATATGGTTATGCCGCTCCCTAGATTTAAGTGTCTTGCATAGGTCTAGGGTTCTATCCCCGCTGGAAGGCCTGTGACAGTCAAACACAATATTTTGGCTGACTGCCACTATGTATTAAATAAGCAAAGCTATTCTATTGAAGCAAAATACTCATGGCTGTTCAATCGAAACATTTTCTTGCTTCAAAATTTCACAAATCAAATTTTACAATAACCATCTGAAAGCAACAATTTAAATTCCGTGTACAAAATTGTGCATGGTAAATGGTTATCAACAATATGAAATACACGGTGAGAGAGAAAGTGAGTAATTTGTAGAACAAATAGAATATACAGCCACTCGCTTGAACAATTTTAGTTGGGCTGCGCCAGCAAAATGTTGCCAGGGCAGCCGGTGGTCATTATAGGCGATGTGTGTTGGAGTAGGCTCAGCTTGGATGGCCTCAATGCCTCATTACTCAGCCTAACTGAGTGCTCATCCACACCTGCCCAGTCTACTTAAAATGCTAGTCCCACTTTTATCTCTGTGGGCCACCTCCAAACTCATGAACGGGTAACATGTTGTCGGCGGAAAACGTTCATTATCCTTCTTTGACCAAGCGTTTTGGGTCTCGTCAAGCTCTGCATGTTAGACTAGCTGCAGAATTTTAGTAGCTGTGCTGTGTGCAGTCGGTGAGAGTGGATCTGGGCTTTAGCTCCTTTAATTCTGTACCAGTGTTATTATTGTCATTTGGACATGCACATACTTTCACATGGTCATTATGATTATTTCCTACTGCCAGGCTTGCCCAATTTTGTCTTTTCATAGAAACAGCAATCCGCTATACCACTTATGGCTGAAAATAGGAGTAGTGACACGTCAGTACAACAGTAATGTATGGAGTCAGCGTGTACTGCATGTTGTTAAGAAATTCTCTGTTGTTTTACATTTGCACAACCTGTGTGCAGGACACTGCCAGGACACTGAATGTGGCACAATTTGAAGACTCATCAGATGTCTAAAATTCTGCTCATTTGTCTGGTCCAAGAATTGTACATGGGTCCGGCAGCCTAATGTTCAGCCACCTGATCAATAATATATTAGGTTCATTAGGATGGGTAATGGATGACAGGGTTGATTAACAGCTTGTCCCATGGTGGAAACAGACTGAAGACACATATATCAAGTGGATGCCTTGTATGGGACTGAACAGCATACCAATCATTGCTTGCTTGAAATGAACAAAGGGTGCATTATGATTCAAAAAATTGCACCATTACTTGCTTGTTTTTAACAAGCAAAGTGCACTTTATGATCGCCAATATTAGAATACGATGACTTGACGAGCTTGAGGTTCAAAATCTCCAATTTGGACAATTCTTGCTAGCTTTCAATGAACGAAGTGGACTTTATGATTCACTATAATAGAATACGAAGACTTTGGGATTGAAAATCACAATATTCCATCAGGTTGCCAAATTGCCATTAAACACTTAGGTTTGCCATTGACCCACTTCTGTGCCAAAAACTTCAAGGACATTCTGAGAAAAAACCTCCTGTTTTCTTTGTACATTAATCATTTACTAAATGAATGTGTAACATGAAACATAACACCCTGCAACATTTTTTCTTAGGTAATGAGGATGTAAATATTCAATGAAATTTTTCTTAATTGAGAAATAGAGCAAAGCCAGCTTGTCAAGGATCTAGTGAATGAGATATCATTATCCCCAGAATTCATTAACCTTGACAAGATAAATATCTTCCCTCTAACGTGGTTTGCAACATCAAATATATTACACTGGGCGCCTGAAATCAAATTATAGCCATCACTCTTTTGGTAGTGGAGCGCCATGGATTAATTGCGACATGGCGTCCCACGCTCGCACTTCCATCCCATAATATATGAACTTCCGGTCACTTGCGGAACTGGACAGCTTAGCAACTGACACATGCTCATTATTTGTAGTTCACTAATAGGCACACATCCCTTTCTATGTCCAACTCTTTTTATTTAAATTATTAAACTTACCTAACAAATATTAACAAAATTCTTCAATATTGTCTACATTTTTCACTGTTTCAATGCTATTTCAATACTGTTTCCAAATCTGTTTCCAATCTGTTCTGATATTTACCATTGATGTTAACTTAATATTTTCCACTGTACATTTAAAGCCTTTGTTACTTTCCCTGTTTGTTTGATTTTACTCGCAAAGCCAAAATGATTGAAATGAATGAAATTATTAAAAATGCCGAAAATGTTCTGGTTCCGTTCAAACCATTGGTTCAGACCAGTGGTTCCTACCACCGGTTCTCTTCGGCGGTTCCCATCATTTGGTTCCATCTTTCAGGTTGTCTGACTTTAATGTTTCACCCTAATGATCATTTCGTGTTTCAGTGATCAGGAATGCAGATGAGATTGAGCGCGGCCCCAGCCTCCGGAGCTCTTCGGAGCTCTCGGCTGCTCTCTGATGCATGATTGGTGATGAAATGATGATGACTATCGATTGATTGCAGATGTTTTGTTGATGATGTATTCTGGAAACAAGTTGGTCCGGAGCCAGTTGTTGCTGGTTGTGCATGTAACATTCTCCCATGGCTCGCTGCCGCTCAATCCCATTGGCCGACAACCCTCTGGCTCCATCCAGCTCCATCCAACTCCATCTCTTTGCGGTTTGCAATATCCCGCAAGCTCGCAATCTCGTGTACACGTTATGTTGTTGTCGGAAAAAAGAAGGAAGGTGTATTACATAGCATAGTGACCGGCCAGCATGTGCTCTTGTTAGTGTGATGAGGGGAAGCAGGCCTTCATTTAAGTTTGATGGGCAGCCAAGCTGGTTTTACAATAGCTTGACATGCAATCCCCGGTGGACGAACCCACCACACGCTCACACCATTCACCGGCCGGAGGATTTCGTGCGCACTCAAGTTATCATGGCACTCTGCTTGTTCCCATCTTTAATCATGTCTATTATTGTTTGCTTCTTCCTCAATTAAAGCCATGAAGTATTAGAGCCAACTGGTCTGCTGCACTTTGTAACTTTCCTGGCTAAACAGTACACCTTTCCCTGTTTGAGTGCTAGTCAATACTCTCTGGCTATAGCTTCCCAACAACTGTTACTGATACCATGTTGTGAAATACTTTCTTGCTCATTGAATTCATGTAACATTGAAATTGAGTTACTGTTAATTATAGAGAAATAATTGAAAAATATGTGAATCTAGTTACTCTTGTTGAATTATATTTAATAAGACTATATTAACTGACTGGCTTTAGAAAGATTTTCTGGCTTAACAATAGGCTTTCAACATACTTGCATGAACAATGACTAATGCAGCATAGTACATAACTGTCTTCTTTTAATGGAGAATAGTATCTCAGACATAACTTTCTTTTCTTTGGCATGTCTCAGGCTCTTTGTCAGGTAAAGTAACTAGATAATGAGATATGTAGGGAGTGTGAGATGAGGCTCTCACTCATCTCTGAACTTGTTTGTGTCTGCTGGAGTAACATTGATAGTAACTACATAGTGATAACATGCTGGCTTTTAAGCATCTGTGTTAAACACTATGTTGAGGTTTTGAAAGGATTGTCTTTGGGGATTTTTGTGGTCGGCCACTGTACCTTCTTGTAATATTAGGACTAAAAGTTTGATTTTGTCAATATGATATAATTTTTTCATGAGCAAGTTCTTTGGATTATCTGTTAAACCATTGCTTAATTGCCTGTCAAATGCTTCATTTTAGGTCTCTGTTTTCTGTAAATTGATTATTGCATTTTCTTTATAAATATGTCTCCAGCAGAGTAGAAAAATATGGTTTAATCCCTCTTGAGTTAAGGATATTGCTTGCAGTTTCAATGCAGTAGATCGTTTTAGGTGTAGCGTAGTAATTGAAACTGGCCGTGAGATTGTCTCACAGGGATCGTCTCGAAGGATTGTCTTTGGGACTATGGATGTGCTTCTACCCATCACCCATTTCACGGCTACTTGCTTTTTCACTCACTCTCGCGATTGATGCAATTAGAGGCGGTGGACTGAGAGGCAGTGTGAATGGGAGGCACTGGCCTGTGGCTCCAATATCACTGAGGTGACAAGAGGCGCGGAGGACAGATTCATGTCGGCGGACAAATGTCTAACGGCGTGTCAACACGCGATCTGACACTAGTGTGAACAGACACTGACTGCGATATGACACTGGCCGAAGAAGAGATCCCATCCTCCTTGGAATTCTAGATTTCCTTCATGCTATGGGTCTTATTCAATGATGTCTGTCTGGCTTTTTGTTGCTCTATCAAAAGCATCTCTTGGTGGTCCACAAATAGCATCAAATAGCATCCGCACCTTCTTTCGTCATGAAGTCTGGAGTTGAGATTTAAATGTTTGCAATAGCAGCAAAATTACTTGTTTTCCTTTCTCAATTCACCTTGACATTTTGGTGTTCTATGGAGCTATTTGTTACTTCCATAGCCATCATTATCACCCAATTCATCTTGTTGAATTGTCTACTAATGGAAATATTCTTTAGTTTAACCTTGAGGATTTGTCTTAAGCCAAGAGATTACATACTTGGAAATGTTCTCAGATTCTCTTTTACAGAAACCATGACATTTTGTTTTTTTCTGAAATGTTCTCGATGACATTTGAATGTTTTATAACTTAATCATATTCCCAGATATTCGTTACAGTAATATATTATTTCTACATTTTATTTTGTCTGGTCTGTTGGAGGTAAAGATGAAACTGAGGTGGCAAGGGTTAGCACTTTGATTAATCATTAATTTGTCATATTGCTCATAATGACAACTATTTCTAACAATGAACTCTTTAAACTCTTTATTGATGCCAATAATTTTATCTACAAAAACCATGGTATTCTTGTGTTCTGAAATTATTTCTCTGACATTTCATTTTCATTGCTCAATCAATTGATTATTTGCATGTGTATAATGTCAACAGGAAGTTCGTCAACATAATTGCATTATTTTGATTCTGCATGTGGTCTGATTTGTTGCAAGCAAATTCTTGATTGATGGTTAAGATATTGTCTGTGTTGCCACCAAGCTCTTCATGACTGAAAGTCACCTTATGTCTTAGGTGAATAGAAATGCCCCTTTCCACGTGATCCTTTCTACCTGACATCATTTGTCTGAAGCCAAAATATTTACAGTTTGTCAAATTCTCCTTTACGGAATTCGTGACATTCTGGAGTTTCCTAGATGATCTTTATGAGCAGTTTAGTGTTTATTAAGCCTACTTAACAATTTCTTTGCGTGAGATTTAATGTTAATAGGAGTATTAGGTACCAAATTTCATTATTTTAATTCTGGTCTGGTCTGGTGAGTTGTCTGGCATTTCGATGAGGTAAAAACTCCTAATGAGCCCTTCTGAATCACTCCACAATTTTCTTAACTACATCATTTTTGGAATGACCTTGCTGCTTTCTTTAACAAATGAACGTCCTGTTTTCTGATTGAACTAGAGTGCTCTTGACCTGTGCTTCCCTGCTTAAGCATCATCTCATTGTCTTAAGTAATGCTCCATCCCACTCAATGGCTCTGCCAAGGTTAATGAAACATTTCTAATAGAACAAACATGCTGTGGCCACACTGGAGATCCTTGCTTTAAGCCTTCAATCCAGAGCCTTTGTACTGATTAACTTGAGGCTAAAATGCCAGGTCTAAGGTCACTGTTTAGAATTGGAAATCTAATTAGGTCTTTCCATATATATCTGACAGTGTTGTTTTGTTGGCTTCAACATTTCTACCAGAACAAACATGTCTGTGGTTATGTAGGTGAATTGCTTCAATCCAAGCCTTTGTTCAGAGTAAATTAAAGGGCTTACTTTGAGAATTAAGGTCACTGTTTACAATTATGTTTATCTAAGTTTGTCTTTCCAAAATGTCTTTGTTTTGTTGTTTATGATATTTCTCCCAGATCAAACATGTTTGTGGTTTCATTGGTTGGAGAGCTTCAGGTTAAGTCCAGAGCTTTGTACTGATCATCTTGACGCTAAAATGTCAGATTTAAGAACGTTGTTTAGAATTAGGATCTATGTATAGCTCTCTGCATATAACCCTTTGTTGGTTGTGACATTTCTATATAGGAACAAACCTGCTTTAATTGTGCTGCAGGAGCTAACTTTAATCCAAAGTCATTAATTGTTTTGATTAACTTAAAGCTATGAAATATCGAATTAAGGATGCTAATAATTCGAATTCACTGAATATTAATGATATTTTTGTTTCTTTAGGCCTCCAAGGAAAACAGGTCTTAGTTTCTGTTTGTAAAATCCCTTCTTTGACCAACATCAATTCGCAAGCAAAAACCATACTTTTACATTTCAGAATTTATCAAATCTGCTATAAAGAGGTAAAAATATAGCTTTTTCCATATCTATTGCCCAATGTATATTCAGTCACCACATCCTTGATTTTGTTATGATAGATTCCTGAGCAGCATGGTGTGAAGAAAGATATTTTGGTATAAGGACCTTTTTGTGTACAAGTATGATGCTCCAAATGGCTTCTCCGAACGATGTGACAATTTTTGGCATAAGGTCACGGATGACGTAGGCGGACCCCGGGTCTTACCGTTATCAGGGGAACTAATGAGATTCTATAAATAAAGGCACACTTGGCCCGAAGACACTTCATCCCCATTTATGCATGCGGAGGATTTTTATTTCATCGGATGAATAACACTTTGGCCATAAGTAGATTACCTGATGTAGCTGTGGGGCTGCTACCATTTCGCCCGATATGGTGGTGTACCCTTCAAGCGCCACGTTCACCTGACTCCCTTCGGCTATTTTTAGCCACAGCTTTATAGTCCAAGGCGATTTATCTGCCGATTTATATCACAGTATCCAGGGGAACCCCCAAGCAACCTTCTGTTTGGAAACATCTGTCCGGACACATCTGTCCTGGCACATCTGTTTTGGCAACATCTGTGTCCATAGCTTCTGGGAGTCCATTAATGATGTGTTGAAGTCAGTATTGCTTTGATGATCGGATAATCTGGGCTTGCATCATTTGCTTTTAGAAGCAAAGTACAAAAAGTACTATTTGACGTAATGATTATCATGTCGATAGGTTGTCTCTCATGTTTAGCCTTGGCTAGCAATGCTAATAAATGTGACCAAGAGGTGAGCTAATGATAGTCCTACTGATCTTTTGATCAGACCATGCCAATAAGGCATGTGATGTAACTTGGTAAATGAAGGTGATGGACAGAAATGCCCCAATTGAAACTTCCTTATTACCAGTAATATTAAAATGGTCAACGCTGAGACAGTTCTTGGTGATAGTGAAGTGATAAACTACAATAATCATCAGCAATTGCAGTCAATGTGTCTGAAAACGGATATCATTTTAGCACTTCATAGTTATAAAATCGAAGTATCAAGAATATTTAAAAAATGAACACTTTTAAAGTAATTGGCAGATACGACAACTCCAACACAGTCCTGTTCTTACGCCAAACATCATTGTATTTGCTGTTACACATTTCGAAAGACCAAGTAATCTTCCACCCAATTTATCAAGTCTTCGGGGATATCAGCACCCCTTTTCCCACAGCTTTTAAGGTGTGCTTGTAGCAGCAAGTGAGTAAGCTAGTGGTTTCCTTTAAGCTAGCTTTTCCTCGGCTTCTTTCTCTTGGCTTTTTGTCCCCATAATGGCCCACTGCTTGTATCTGCTTTTTTAGCTTTGACTGGATATCTCTTGATGGATGAGATGAGAGAAAAGACACCTTTCTCCAGCAGCATCAGCCCAGCAGCAGCAGTTGTGGCATCAGCTCAGCAGCAATAACAGCAGTTAGATGAATGGGTAGGAGGATGATTGGGGCTTTTTGACTTGTATTTATGCACTTTCGCAGGCTAACAAGAACAGCAGCAGCTTCAGCAGTTGTGGCTTCAGCTCAGCAGCAATAACAGTAGTCAGATGAATGGGTGGGGGAATGATTGGGGCTTTTTGTCTTGTATTTATGCATTTTGGTAGGGTGATTAGAACAGCAGCAGCAGCAGCAGCAGCAGCAGCTGTGGTATCAGCCCAACAGCTATAACAACAGTTATTTGAATGGGTATACATGAATGATTTAGGCTTTTTGTCCAGCATGCATGTACTATAGTGGGCTGATTATGACAGGGTGACACTGCAGTGAAGGGAAGGTTGATTGAAACTACCATCCAACATAAGTCTAAATTCATAGTGTTAACAAATGAATTCTGCCTTCAATATCGATTATTACTCTGATAAATCCACCCTGAAACGTCTTTTACAATTATACAACCACATCAAAAGTGAAAGTAAAACGGTAAACTATAATTTTACATGTACATGTAAAATATTAGCAGCATCTGGGCATCTACAGTTTTGGTGTAGTGGGTACTAAAGACAACAGCATTGAAAACCACCAACAGCACAAGCATTCATGAACAGCATTACCAACAACTACATTATATTAGTGTGTGTACAGCATTAGCATTACTGACACTGTCAGTATCCCAACACTGCTTTCTGTAAGATGATCAGAAGATGATGTTGATCTCATCATTTTCCTTTGGCTCAGATATTCTCCTTTAGATTGTATCCTGTATGAGATGTGTCGAATTCTCACATATTCTTCTTTTGGTGTCATCATACATAAATGGAGAGCCCACATATAGGCTATGCCATTATATGGACGATTAGGCAAATACCAATTTATGGGAGAGTGGTGTTTTCTGTCTTGCACAATATTGCTTATAGTGTGAATCATACAAGACCTATTATAGCTATGTGTTTTGGTATGTACATAGTAAGGATATATAATATAGGTATATATTCCTAATATTCTGTCTCTTTTGCAAATTTTCTTTTTTAAATAAGCTGTGTGCATTTATATGTACATTGTAAGAATATATCTATTACCAATTCTCTGCCTTTTTGGGAAATTGTCTTTCTATCAATCTGTGAGCAATATTATTACATACAATAGTAATATGAGACACATAGATTGAGCATGTTATTACTGTGTGTCGCTTTCTAAATAGCTTTCATAATGACAATGTCTTCAGTTACAGCACATTTGTATTGTCACAGTTTAGTTTGTAACAGTAGAAAATAGTTTTCTTCTTAATACATTGTATATATTCAGCTGTTGTTTGTTGCAATATCCATATGTTATAAGATATTTTTATTGTGTGAGATGAGTTTATTCTACTTTTTTTGGAAAGTACCTTGGGCCAGGTATACTCATATAAATGTTCTTAAATATTTATCTCGGACATAAAACTGTCCTATTTCTTGTATTATGTTGCAGATAAAATTCGTTGGTTATATAATGATCAGATATTTGGGAAATAGTTTCTCTAAATGCGCTTTAACAATTGGAGAGGCTACCATTTCAAAAAAATAAATAATAAATTCAGGTAGCCAGTTTCAAATGGTCATTGTTTGCCATAGATGACCTTATTTTTTTAATAATGCATTTAAAACTGTTCGTTATACAATATTCCCCAGCTATAAATGGACAATGGATTCCTTTGACTTTTTGTTAAGGACAAAACCTGCAGTTATGCAGTTATATCATCTGCATAGCTTACCTAGGTTTATTTAAATATTAAAACCCGATATGGACATTTTATTTCTGGAATATTATTCATTATTTGATATATTTTTCAGTTATTTGAGAAATGCTTTTCTCAAAATGGTTTTCATAATAAGAGCCACCTCAGCTTATATTTCTGGAAATCACCATTTTAAATCTCCATTCTGCCGTTTATTCGTTTGTTATATGATATTCTCGCAATCATTTACGAACCGTTTATTCCCTTTTTATTTGTCGTTATTCATTGATTTTTTTATGATAACAATAGCTATTGTTTCATATTTATATTCCCACAGCTAAACCGGGGCTACTTATATTTTCAAATCTCCATATATATCCTATTCTTATTCATTGATTGTCCGCTATGTTTCAGTTATTTGAGAAACATTTTTCAAAAGTTGGTTTCATAATGACAAATACTCTTTTGCGTTATTGTCGTTTAAGCTTACCGGTACTTAAATCTCCATCTCACTGTATATTCATCTATTCATCCATTACAGGATATGTTTGCAGTTATTTATTACATGTGCGCATGAAATATTGCCGACGAATGCACAATTGCACAATGAACGTTCCTCTGTAGGAACTTCCCGAGACACCGAAAGTGAAACTGAATAAACAATTTCAACACATCATTAATAAGTTATTTAAACAGGACTTAGCCATATTGTTTAAATATGAATCCACAATGTATATACATTGTTTACATGAATGACCAAAGAATTGTTAGTCTTAGTCTTGGTATATTTTGCTTGTTTCTATCTTGATTAAATTTATAAAGTCTGAAGCTATTGTTTTACCATATATTTTAGTTGCCTGTCTATTGTCTTACTATTGTCTTATAGCCATTGTTATAGCTTTTTGATTTAGATGAGGCTTGGCTTTCCTTTTTGTGTTGCCTTCATCTTGCCTATAGCTTGTGAGTAGGGGTTACCTTACTTATATATCTTCAAGGCTACAAGTTCCAAGATATATGAAGACACAGGAAATTCCATGTCATAGCCTCTTCATATTTCTTTATATTTCATTCTTTTCTGCTTTTGCTTTGCTGAAATTCGTGTCCTTACACACAGTTCATAGTTCTGGCAAAAAGGCCCTGGGGACATATATTTTCATCCCAAGGCTAAAATCACAATAAAAGTCCCCTAGATTCCTCTCTTTATTGTCCTTTTATAGCAATCTCTTTTGGGAGTGAGTATTGTAAACATGTTGTCATCACTTCCCTGGTACTTTCCTGGTGCTTTAGTGGCAGTTTAATGTACTTTGTTGGTACTTGTGAGAGCTTAGGGTGTGTATCTCTAATTTATGGTATGAACTCCAGGGGTGAGGGACAGACGGGGTGAGAGTCACAAATTGAAGGACCACAAGCAGCGGATACTGTGTGGATCCTGGAGAGATGTATGGATTTAGTTAAAAGTCCTGTGCAATGCAATGCCAATGCATATTAGCTTTAAATCGTATTGTTTCTCAAGGCCGGTGTTGAATCTGATTGTTGTTTAAATCATCCTCGTCCAAATTGGCGGATCGATATGACCTTTTGCATGCCTCTGAAAGTCCCAGGTTTAATTTCTCATTGGGGAGCAATTTGGTGTTTGCCTTTTATGAGCAATATCCCAGTTATGAGTCATTTTAGTGATACCGAACTTGTAGCTTTTTGTATTAGGGGCTATTCTAACATAGTAAGTGATTTGCATATACATATATGCATGGTCACACAACCCTTTGAATGAGAATCAAGTTTTAATCACATTTAAATGGGTGTCAAGTTCAGAGTCTATTGACCTGAGGCTCAAGACAGGGGATTATAGCCAGCAATCAGTGCAAAACAATACAACAAGATTAAAATCTTGTCACCTGTTTCTTGAAAGAGCCTCATGAACACTGTCAAAGTGGAAGATATCAGAGCTGAGCCATGGACTTTTAGCCAAAGATATCTCAATTGAGACATTTTCAAGTCGATTTATAAACATGGAATTATTTATTTACTAAACCTTCATTGCAAGGGATATACCTGGAGAGGGCAAAATAAACGTATTGCCCTGTAGACAACAATATGCAAGGTAAGAGATCAAAATTCTCCTAAACCATGTCAACACAGAAAATGTTTGCCAACTCACCTTGCAACTTTGAAGCCATTTAATTCAGAATCAAAGAAGTCTGAATATGTACTTTAGCATAGACATAACCAACAATGATTACATAGACAGTTCTGCGTGGTGTTATGTTGCTGACAACAATTAGATTCATAGTAATTTGACTTTTTTTCAAACATGTGCTTTTCACAAGACATTGTTATGATCAAACAGGAAGTAGAACAACAGTGCCACCTTACCTACACATGATATGGCAGGATTCCCATCGGCCAGACAAATAATGTGGAAATTGCCTATGTTAGTTCTCCCATTTGAGGATTGCGAATGGATGATGTAAACTCATACAGATGAACTATTTGAAATTCCCAAGATGATGCATAGTACATGCATTCTTAATTTCAACCTGAGTCTTGTGGAATTGACCTTTTCTCAATCTAAATTTTAGAAGCACAGTACATGTTATGCCCTGGAGATGACTAATCATGTCATTGTCTATAATCTAACATTGCACAAGGTAGGCAATGTTTTTGTACTTCATGAACTCTGAGATGAGTGAGATTAGTTGTCTTAGATTAATCTGAACTCTTAAGCTTACAAGTCAAGTCTTCTTAGATTACTCTTGAACATGAAGCACATGTACTTCTCTAACCCTCTTCTAAGTGATTGAGTTCAGTGTTTATGTCACATCCTTGGCCTTTGTTTTATCTTCACAAGATGAGAGTAGACAGCCCTTGAGTCGAGGGCCCCCTGCTCTTAAGCCCAATTTACCCTGTTCATGCATGGCTGCCCAGGCATACCCTAGGGTGATGTCTTTGCCCATTAATATTGAGCCCTGGATGGGTGTACTCAGAGTACTCTTGTCTTATTATTTTGCCATCATCTTATGACAATAATATTGCAGAGCATCTGCATTCTGCAACTGATGTTGTGGATAAATAACAAGGGCAGTGTATCTTTGTGTTTCTGATTGACTTCTCGAAACTTTCATTTGTTTTGGTGGTCTTAGTACTTCTGAATAAGTCTCTGGTTATGTTTTTAATAATTTTTTACGATTTTTAATTAATCATTTTGAATAGTCAACCTGAATATTTAAGTTTTATATCAGATATGTGCAGATATTTGCAGTTTTGATTCAAAAAGGAATGCAAATATGGTGAGACTGCTTTTGCAGTTTTTAAATGTTCAAATTTATCTTTCTTCAAAGCTGCAAATCTTTTTAAAAAGTAGCCGGTGACAACTAGTCAACTGCTTTCAAAGTTGCAAGAAAAAAAAAAGAGCCACCGATTTTTCTCTCAACATTATTCACAGCGAAGATATTTCATTCGCAGCTGTTTTCGCCAACATATAGCGGGTCATCGGCCACTCGCAGCCATGAATTCTTTATTCGCCGCTCTCCACTTTTTATGCCATTCACCTAGTCTGCATTTGATTGCCCTCGCAGGATTAGCTCAAATGGACATTTGGTCACCCCTTCCAGCTGACCTGCTGTCATTGGCCACCAGTGTCAACCTATGCCAACTGGCCAACGTGGTGACCAACGTGCAATCTAGAATATATACTGCAATAGAATGGACTGGTTGATAATGCTTTTGCTTTTGTGGAGGTGGTCTGGTGGCTGTGGTAGGTACAATATAGGATTGTTACAGTCTTCTATGTTCAATGTACAATAGAGGCAAAGATATACAATGTAGGTGTGTGTATGTGTAGGTTGATGAGATAGATAGATAGATAGATAGATAGATAGATAGATAGATAGATAGATAGATAGATAGATGGATGGATGGATGGATGGATGGATAGATAGATAGATAGATAGATAGATAGATAGATAGATAGATAGATAGATAGATAGATAGATAGATAGATAGATAGATAGATAGATAGATAGATAGATAGATAGATAGATAGATAGATAGATAGATAGATAGATAGATAGACAGCTACGAGGGGCGTTCAGAAAGTTCTAGGCTTTTTTTTATATGGACACTTATTTTCAATCTAGGACTATGAATTTTTCACAGGATAAAATTCAGCATACTTGGAATGGATTCCCAAAATTTTGGACAATTTGAACATTTCTAAGTCATTCTGTGGTTGCCATGGAAACTGAAAGTTCAGCTTGTCGGGGCAGGTAATACTGAAACCAAGAAAGCCAACAAATTGTGACTGTGTGAGACCTCTCTCTATCACTTGTATTAGTGAGATTGGAAATGTTTGACACAAGAAATATGATATTAGCTTCTAAATATGCTTTCAAGCACACTAAATGTGTGTACAATGTATTCTTATATTGAACCCATGTAGGAAAGCGCTCCTGCATTGCAGATTTAGCAAGGGAAATTCCGGCGACAGGGGTGTGTTTCCCTGACTACATAAGGACTTGTGAAAGCATGGATTCACTGGTAAGAACAAAAAACCAAAATGGGCAGCATTATCCATCCCAGCTATTCCTGTGACATGTTGCTTTACATAAGTCCTGGTTTTTCATTACTTAAGTCCATGGGGGCCAGAGTTTCAGGCCCTGGAGGAGAAAAGGCTTTGGATGACCGAAATGCTTTAACGGAACTTTGTTTGGAGGACTTCGCGGATCATTTATTTCCATGGGTCAGGTCTATGAATTAATGCTTTTGGTGAGCTTGGAAGTATTTTTAAAGGCTAACCTTATATTTGTTGTATCAAATATGGTCAAACTCACTGATGCAAGTGATAGAGAGAGGTCTGTCACAGCCAAAATGTATTGGCTTTCTAGATTTCGGTTATACCTGCCCCGACCAGCTGAACTTTCAGTTTCCATGGCAACCACAGAATGACTTAGAAATGTCCAAATTGTCCAAAATTTTCGGAATCCATTCCAAATATGCTGAATTTTATCCTGTGAAAAATTCATAGTTCTAGATTGAAAATAAGTGTCCATATAAAAAAAAGCCTCAAACTTTCTGAACGCCCCTCGTAGACAGATGACAGACAGACAGACAGACAAATAGGTAGATAGGTAGAGATACAGTGTAGGTGCAAGTTGAATAGATAGATAGATAGATAGATAGATAGATAGATAGATGGATAGATGGATAGATGGATAGATAGATAGATAGATAGATAGATAGATTACTACAATTATACAGATTTCACATGAGAAAACCACGAAGAAGTCTTGTTCAGGTTAAGAAACATACTACAAATATCGAGTAGTTTAAAATAATCAAACTTTATAGGGATACATTGAAACAAGGTAGATGTATATGATAACAACGAGTTGTTAATCTTTTTGTTACTTTTTGATGGATACAGAAATAGATGTGACTATCCTGTAAAAGTTGGAGCCCACCTGTTTTTTGGGGTTTTTTTTTGTTACATCGTTTTCTCATTGTGCATATTGTACAATAAGGTTACTTTCTTATACACTGCATTATTGTATTAAAAGCTCATCTTTTTTGTCAAAGAGGATAAGTGATGTATTTAGCATTCATGACCACAATACCTTATATGCTGTATTAATATGTTAAAAGCTGTATCCTATGTTCAGTATTGTCGAAAAGGTGGTCTGTTCTGTTCGTGTCTTCAGAATTCTTTACATTGTGTTCGTGGAGCGAAGGTTTTTGAGATGTCATTATTCAATCGAATAAAGCGTATATAAGAGATGATGTAAAGAAAAAATAGGAAGGTTTTTTTAATACAAAAGGGCGAAGTATTGAAGTGAATGTGGATAAATGGTTCCATTCTTCTCTTTGCGCTTTAATGTCACATCTCTTTTATTCACGGTCGTGACTTTTGCTTCTGATATTTTCACCACTTTTGTCACATATGCTGTTATATTTCCAGACAATTGAGCCCATCCTATCTGTTGCCATGGATATAGTGTCATTCTCTATTTGCCCAAGAACTGCAGGAACTGCAGCAGCTGCATGATATCCTGCAGTCCTGCATCCCCGCTGCAGGCTGAGCAGAAGCTGCAGGATTTGAATTGTAAAGACGGGCAGCTGCTGTTCTTTGCAGTGTATGATATATATACTGTAGTCTTGAACTTCCAGACTGGAAGCCACCTGTAAGATAGAAGATCTATAGATAGAGAGATAAATACACTGATGCTGAGATACTTGAGACACGTATCAGCCCTGCGCATCACATATTGGCCTCTCCTGTGGTCACGGACCGGCACATCACCATTACGACCAATACTTGGCTCTCGGGACATGTTATGAGGGTTGTTACATATAATATTATAAGAAGCTGCTGGGTGGCTGATTGGTGAATGTCCCCACCTGCTCCGCTGAAGGTTTTTACCTGCATGGGTTCGACCCGGGTAAGGAACCCAAAATTTTCACAAGACTGTCATGAGCAAAATCCCAGCTGGAAGTCATTCGGAAGAGAAGTTAAATTGGCTGCCTCTTGTTTCAGTGAACATATGTGCTGAGTAAGTAAAAGATCCCTCACAAGGGGTAAATGTGTAACATTTGTAGGACTCCCACCCTCTCTCTCTCTCTAACCCACATTATCAATCAACCCTCATGAGTGACCAGAACTGGCCTTAGAGGGCTGCACTTACCATATCTATACATATAGAGCCAAACGATAGCACATATCTGAATGGCATGCCCTCAAATGCCATTTGATTTTGTGAAGATGACATGAAGTACAAAGAAATATGATATTTCAAATGTAGTTTCATCTCATGTCATGCGTTTCATCAAATAAGAATATTCTGGGGATTGGGGGGGGGGGTATACCCTGCAGGTAAACCTACGTAAGAAGCTTTTTACCTTCAGCGAACGAAGTTCGAAGAAGGTATTGTAATCACTTGGGTAAAAATGCTGTCCGTCCGCCGGGCGGGCGGGCGGGCGGGCGGTCGGGCGGCGGGCGGATAGATCGTTTCCGGCCCGGCGCTCGGCCTCTATTGAATGTATGGGGATGAAATTTGGTACACATCTAGCCTGTATGGTCTAGTTGTGCCTTTTGATGGTCTGATGAATAGATCTTAAATACTTTTTGAAATAATTAACAAAATATAAAAATAATTTTTTTTTCGTTTCCGGGCCAAGGCTCGGTCACTATTGCATGTGCATGGATGAAATTTGGTACACACGTGGCCTATATGGTCTAGTTGTGCCTTTTGATGGTCTCATTGACAGATATTCTATACTTTCTGAAAAAATGAGAAAAGACATAAAATCATATTTTTTTTGTTTTTTGGGCTAAGACTCGCTCACTATTGCATGTACATGGATAAACTTTGGTACACATATGGTCAATATGGTCTAGTTGTGCCTTTTGAAAGGTCTGATGGAAAATATTATATACTTTTTCAAATATTGAAAAAAACATAAAAATTATTATTTTTGTTTCCGGCCCAACATCCGGTCACTATTCCATATACATGGATGAAGTTTGGTACACATATGGCTTGTATGGTCTAGTTGTGCCTTTTCATGGTCTGACAGATGGCTATTCTATAGTTTTTATTTTCTATAGTTTTTGTAATATTGAGAAAAAATATTTATAAAAGAATTTTTTTATTTCGGAGCCAAAACTTCCCCACTATTGCATATACAGTAATGCATTTTTCTAACCAAATCACCTATGCGATTAATTTAGCAGTGCTTTTTGATGCGTATAACACTTTATGAATCATTGGAAAAATAGAGATAATGGAAGGCCACTACTCGACCGCTATTGCATACCTATAAGCGATTTCGGGAACGCACCAATTTTATGATATTATTGTAATCTTCTAAAGGTGTTATTCGCTGAAGGTTTGCTGCTGCGCAGCCTATGTTTATATTTAAGCATCCATTAATTTTGATGAAATCCTTACATGAATGACTTTCTACTTGAAACTATGAACAAATTAGCTGATGTGTTCTTTTGTAGTTGTAAGTTGTAAAACTAGGTTAAGCATTCAAAATTAACTCATTCATAAAGGAACACAATGATACAGGACATGATTACTGAGTTCTTTGTCTCAGTCTAATCTAGGCAGTACAAGAAATTATTTCTCTGGTATGTTTCACTATGCGTCTTCTCTTTTTTATTTCGCGCATTTCTATGTAGCACAATGTAGCAGTGTATGCCATTGCGCCGTGTCGCCATCATTTCTTGTCACCGTGTCGCAAATATCAATTTCATGTATGAGACTTGGCATACAGTGAATGAAAAGCTATCGGCAAAGTCTTCGTATGAGGAGATGCAAATGCATTGCTTTGGCGAGCTATGTAGATTGAGAAAAATGTCGTAGTTAATGGTAATGTCAAGCGTCCATGCATATATGTATTTTTCGGAATGGCGCAGGTTCCTTCTTCTATTTACTTAGTTCTTCTCACCAAGTGGAAAAATAATTGCTTCAAGATGAATTTGATCAACAATCATTCAACTCCTCCAAATATCAGCTTCAACCTCTCCATACTTTTCAATGGGTTTTCAAGAAGTGAAAAACTTTGTTGACGTCAAAATATTTGAGGCGTTGAAATTGTCGGTTGACGATTTTAGGAGATATTGTTCATACTAAGTGTGATTATTATCTTTTAGACAAATGAGAATTTCTGATTTAGTTACAGTATTACGTTAGTGTGAGGCTTACTTGTCTTGGTTACTTACATATTTCTGTATATCACTGTAAACACCATAGTTTTCCTTTCTTTCTTTCGTCTTTTGTACCTTCCTGCCTCTTTCTTTCCTTTCTGGCTTCCTTCCTTCCTTTCTGGCTTCCTTCTTTATTTTCTGGCTTCCTTCCTCTCTTGCGTCCTTCCTTCTTTCCTCTCTGGTTTCCTTCTTTCCTTCCTTCCTTCTTTCCTTGAAAAACATATCTACAAATCATTCATTATTTCTTAGTTGTTTTCATAAGATGTTATGCTGCCCTGCAGTTGCTTTAATATGGTTGGCTAACATGAAACTAATGCCATGGCTTATTATGGGGCATAATGTGGTACATTAAGCAAATCATTATGAGATACAATGTGGCATTGTAGGTTAATCTCTATATCATGTTTCTATTTTTTATGTTTAGTAATTTGTCATAATAATCCCTTCACCTGACATGTGAGTTGATATGTTCACCTGTTGTTTGTATTACAATGCATGTAGCAAGTACATGTATTTTAATTAGGCTTTAATTATTTTGGAGGCGAATTTATAACATCTTGCACCTGTACAATATAATCATTTTGCCAATTCGTGTTTGTAAGGGAAATTATATCTGTGTGCTAAGTGTAATTTGACAACTCACACCAGAATTCTCATTGAAATCAGTTAATTTTGAATGGATTGATGATTGAGGATTTACGTCCAGTATTACTTCTTTATGGAAGCCTAGGATGCCAGTTACAGTATGTAGGACTGAAGGAGGAAACATAAATGAGGCATAAGATGATTTGAACTGCTGTCCAACACCGGTCCATTTCACCAGACCACAGCTGAAATCAATCCCCGGACCCAAGAATTAGTAATTAAGCACCTCATACCTTTCAGTTTCAACTTAAGCTTTTAGGGTACACTGCTTTTTGTTACAATTAGTTGTTAAGCTCCTCTTTCAGTTTGAATTTGAGCTTTTAGGGTTTACCGCTCTTTGGTTTGTTCTATAATGATGTAGGTTAATCTTTGTCTCTTCACTTCTTAGCGTTTGATGTTCTTAATGTCGCCTGTTATCCAAGTATGTTTCGTCTCTAAGAAGTATTTACCTGAAGTGACACATGTTATAATGAGGCTTACATTATGGCTTAGTAACTTCTTGGCTTAGAAATATGATATCTTAGTGTTGACAGAAGATGTCGTAACTTTGAGCATCTTACTTTGAGCATCTTCAAACAAGTTTCCTTAACACATGTTTGCAACTCTGGATGCTCTGAAATCGCTCTGCCCAATTCCGAGTGATTGTAGTGTAGCGTCAGATGTGTTTTTATGAGAGAGAGAGATAAAGGATGTGTCATAATACTATGTTTAACATTGCAGCGAAGCTAAATGCTTAAGAGAGCCTTTACCAAAGCTCTTAGTATGTGCCTTGACTAATTGTTGGTCGAAACAGACAGTAAAGCCTTGTTATAAGTTTGTTTGGACTGAAAGGTCCATTGAAGTTAAAAAAAGATGTGTCATAACACCAGGTATAGCATATCAGTAAATCTTAACAGAGAGCCTTTACCATAGCTTTTAGTTATGTGCCAGTTTGTGCCTTGACTAATGGTCGATCCCTATGAAAGGAAAAGACTTGTTGCAAAATTTGTTTGGACCTTGAAGTCCATTGAAATTAGTCTTTGCACTACAGTGGTCCCTGTGTTATAAGACTGCCCCTTCTGTGGTCATGAAGCGGTCTCTTGTGGGGGTGCGGTCTCATCGGGGTGCCGAATGCACTTAAAATACTACTGAGTGCGGGAGGAAGGCAGTCACATAAGGCAAGTCGGTCTTACAACAGGGGTCTTATAACACTGGTACCACTGTATGTATATTTACCTGTGCACATGTAATGTGTATTTAGTATTTACCTGTATCATACAGTAAGGGATAATGAATCATATTGGGGCTCAGTTATATCACAGCTTAGTTATACCATAGCTTAGTAATAGGAACAGATGTAGGAGATGTCCTGTCACCCTGTGTAACCTCCTTATCCAGTATATCCCTTAGGCCTCTCTTTGGTGTCTCTTTGATTTCTGTTCCCTCAACTTCTTTGAGCTGCAATTAGCTTCTTATGGATCACTTTGATGATGTCTGCTCTAAGGTATTATTAATGCTTTCATGTCTCTCAGCTTCTCTTGACATAACTCGGGGCTAAGTGGATGCTGATTAAACGTGTCCTGTTTGAAATGTCTGGTCACACATCTTGTTCGTGTACACGGAGTTGTACTTGATGCGACAGACACTTCGTTCGCTTTGATCAACTTTGGCACAGCAAAGACCGAGTATGGTTTACGTGCCATGTTAGACATGCATATGTGTGACATGTTAACACAGTGATGTGATGATTTGGTTGTTCAGGTAAGTGAGACGAATAGAATTCAGTTAGCTTCTCATCTCATAAATGACTCGGCATTACGGTACCAGATCTCACTGTCCTTTTTAAGCAGCATGAAAATTTCATAGGTACTTTTACTTGTGATCATTAAAGATTATGTTATGTTATTAATTATAGTGTTCGCAGTAGCCATAAACTAATTTCTGTCTCTGCAAACATGTACTTATCCGACTTGTTTGGTCAAGGACTAAGATAGTTCATTGAACTTGGAACAAAAAAATTGCCACCCTTTACCATTCCCTTGGTATATTCTGATATACATTTTCTATCTTCCATCAACTCCATATTTGACATTTTAAATACTGGTGTGAAGTGAGTCGCTCCGCTTCTCGGCCCTTTTTGCCCTTAGTGACCCTGACCTTTGGGTCAAAGTTTACGACACGAGGTCCGCAGAGGTCAGCAATTAGCAAATGTCCGCCGCAAAGGTCACTTCCTTGAGATTCCTGCTGACTTCTCATCTTGTCTGTGATGGGAATAACAACAAGTTATCTCCAGGGAACACACTACTAGTGGCTGTGTGGTGTAGATGTACATTGTACACAGGCAACTGCGCTGCGCTTATAATCCCCCTTCGTAAGCCCAACTTGAGATGTCTGACCGCGTTCTTTGTTGGCCACATATTAATCTTTAATAGAGGATATACTTTATTATTATGACATTGATGTAGAGCTACCATTCATCTGCGAGCAGTCATTCAGACGCACTTTACAATCTTCAATTATGGTGTTGTGGGATATACACTCACTAGTGGAAATTCACAAATATTATGTAAAATTGATGCACATGTCGAATTGGAAAATGACTTCTTCTGTCCAGGTGTCTTCATCTCCTTGGTGGTCATGGTCACTTCCATAGTCTTATCAATTCAGTCCATCCACAGCCCAGTCATGGTTGAAGTACAATGTATCGTTGATCACACCTAACAGTGAACCCCTGCCAACACAGTGGCCACCCTCCCGGCCACAACTACCTCCAGATCACTACAATGAAGTTCCAGTCCTGAGCGAGAGTCAAACCCAAGTCCTCTCAGGCTAGTGGATTAAAAAGCAACCGCTATAACAATTAGGCCACGGAGAAGTTCAAAGAGAAGGGCCACATAGTGTCTGCAGATTGGGAAGTCTTAATGAATATTTGTTTCTTTCAATGACGATGTTGTATGTGTGTAGCAATTGACTCACCTTAGAATTTATGTTGTTGCCAATGAAACAACATGCAAAAGTCCGAGACCAACGTGGCCACAGCTGTATGATCATACTGCAATGTTGCATAGACAAGAATTAATGGAATTTTGCACGAATTATTCATTGTCTTTCCAAGGCCTGCTTATGTCTGAATTCCATGTTAAAAAGGCATTACATAAAAAGGTTCATGGCTTGTTGTAAGTCACTATGTCTGTATCTAGCAATGTTGAGCATGCTAGTATGGCCCCACTATGGTCTGAAGAGCACATCAAGTTCTACAACACACCTGGTATCTTGGAGTTGGATAAAGCTATGTGAAAGATATTTCAGTTGAAACAACCATCAAGATATGGAATGCCTCATGAACAAGACAGAACAAATTATATCTTAGAAAGTAGGTAACTTTTGACGTGCTGTCTTGTCATTAAGTACTTTTGCTCTCCGAATAGTATGTGGGAATGACATAGTGGTGAAAGGCTAAGACAGGGTTGCTATTGCAGAAACTTTATCCAACACCAATTAAAAATACCACAGTAAAAACTTTGTCTATTAAAGAAAAAGTCGAGCAACTGTCTGATATTTGAGACAGTTTTGTTGGCCAAAACAGTCATGAAAGCTTCCAAACTGACAATGGTGTCCAAATTTGTTGTTGGTCATAACATGTCATAACATTTTTAACCCCTGTAGAGTGGAATCCAAACATGCACTTATTTACCTGTTTACGAAGAGGGAACAGTTTCAGCACAGATTCATTAAAAGTTTCTAGTGCTGTCTACCATGGTGATAGATAGACATTAGTAACCAGTAAGACTACAGGTGTGAGAAATTGAGATGCATGGAGGGATGGCAAACTGGCAAGATGCATGCTAACAATAACACTCTATTAATTATTCAGCAAATTATTCATAGATGTAGGATCAGTTCAGTGCTAATCCGTTGAAGCACCGGTTGCTTTGAATGATACACCGTGTATTTGTGTAATTTGACAAAGACTGACACTTTTTTGCACATTTTTTAATCATATTTTGATTGGGTTTTATTCCGAAGTGTACATATTTGTTTCAAGGGCAGAGATGAAGCAAACATTACCTAAAGTTCCCATTAAATCAGAATTCTAAAATTTTTGGTGATCACTATTTGATCATGCGTGATGAGAAGACTGGGAGTCTGGCACATACCCTATTCATTCTGAAGTAGAAGTAAAATCAATTCAGTCACCAGCAGACTTCTGACAAAAACAGAGATCACTCAACAGCTAGAAAACTTAACCATCACTGCTTCTGAGAGATGGCAGCGGCTGAACCAAAGACTGATGTATGTATTTGAAAGTATCAACGATACAATAGCACAAAAACCTTTTCATCCTTACAATAATACAAAGCTCTAGCTCTAGCTACAGTGCCACTCTACAGTGTATCCTTATAATGCAACATTTCATGCTACGTTGAGATCTAACTTTTGATTCTTTTGAATCTGTTGTTACATATAAGGAACTTTCTTTCTCCATATATGGATTTTGTCTTAAGTAGCATCTTCAAGTTCTGCATCTCTCAAAGTTCAGCCTCTCCAAGTTCAACTCCTCAAAGCTCAGAAAGGGAACTTCAACTTCTGCAACTCTGATTTCAGACACAATTTCTTGGAATAGGGCAAGATGCTAGATAAGCAACTTTCTGATGTCACAGATAAAGTTTTACATCTCCCTATAATTCTGTGAACTTCTCTTTGTAATTCTATACATTTTAGCTTTGTTGTAATTGAATTTTATATACCTTTTAAGCACTTGCATAATCATCTAGGTCTTTGTAATTCTATACGTTCTAGCTTTTAATTTTATTGAATTGTACATACCTTTTAAGTACTTGCATAATCATCTTGGTCTTTAATCTTATGATTCCATGCGTAGTCTTCTTAGCAATTTTTTTCTATATTTTACCTATATATACTCTTTGTTTTTTATTTCTGCTTTTGAAGCGTCTCTGTTCACCTTTCATCGAATGATTCGCTGAGAGTTTTATTAGTAAATACATATTTTTATATTCTAGCTTTATATATTTTAATTATTATTGGATCTTATTCAGGTTCAATCTTAAAGTATTTGCATGTGTTGATCTTTCATTCTGTTGCCTTAGATAATGCCTTATGTTGGTGTCACATCTTTGTTAAGTAAGCTTTTGAACAGAGTTAGATAAAAGTTAGATTTTTTATGTTGCCTGATTACAGCAGAAGTCATAAGCATTGAGTAAGAAGCTGTTGAGTGTGTGGCATACCTTCAGTCTGGTCCAATAGGTCAGAGCATGACGCAGTCGGCCACTTCCGAGGCCATGTCTCTGACCTGTTCTACAGCCCACAAAACACAAGTATACACTGTGTCCACTTTCCTTTTTGTCAGGCAACTGGACAACGCAAGTTTTAACCGCATGAATAAATTATTTTTATCTTTAACCATATTTAGTATCCACTTTCCTCAGTAAAAGGTACTTTAGACGTATGCTATGCTTTTTCCAAATATATGTTTTAGTTTTAAAAGTCGTTTTAGTCAATGTCAGACAGTTTGTTACAGTTTTAGTATGTATGTCTGAATGAAAAGTTCAGTGCTTTTTTTTCTTCATTTATATGCAAGTAGAACTTTTTCTATATTCCTTAAAAGATATACCTTGCTTTTCAAAAGCTTTTCAGTCTGGTTGATGGACTTCTTTCAAATCTCTGAAAAGGCTTGAGTCACCTTGTATCCAGGAGACTGTTAATTTGTTGTCATTGGAAACATCAAACAAAACCATTTAGCTGTTACATTGTGCTACATTTGATGCTCAGCTGCTAATGGGTGTGTATTGGTCTATGTTATATATTCTTTTATATTATATTCTTAAGTTCAGGAAGGTTATTTTTTGTGATGGTTCAAAGCAAATTTGAATGACAGTGGATTTGACTGGAAATAAAGGCATGCGTGCTTACGGCTGTGATGGGCAGATTTTGGGGGCTTAACGTCCTGTATTTATGCACCACGCTTGGTTAATTAGAACAGGAAGAGGACATGACAATGAGGTAGAGAGTGGTTGAAAGTTAGAAACTGCTGTACAACATAGGGCAGGTGAACTGACAGGTTTAAAATTGATTCGATGCGATTCAAAGAGCACTACCAACCCTCTCCATTTATCACAAAAAAGGGGCTATTCGATAATCAGAATTTATCAATATTGATTTCATATTTTTGAATTGTTATTAACAAAATAGATGAAAGAGGAGTGACATAATAAATAATTTCATCCATTACAAAGATTGCAATATGGCCAGTATTTGCACAATCAGAGCAACTAGGCTGACTGTTACATGATTTGCCAGTCGCAACAAGTACATTGCAAATCAATGGGATTCAATAGGGATGGGATCAACCTTGTTGTTTTAGCCTCAAAGCTCTCCAAATATTTCCACCAGTGCAACTATACTAATGTTATGTGGGTTCAGTGTGCCAACTATTGTGTATGCAAATGTATAATGTATATAACCCAATACCTTCTTTCCACACCAATAACATTCAGTTGAAAATACACCTTAGACAAAGAAAGTATGCACTCATTAAAGGTGGCTTCATGATTTTAATATAATGACCACTGTTGTAGATTTTAAACTGTAGTCATGCCATTTTCATTTTTTAATTGTATGCTCCATCTTATGTGTTTTATGTTATAAACCACCCCCCATTTTGAAGTCAAACAAAAATTGTCTCAGATATGTACCATACCACTTGTTGATCACGAATACTGAAATCCTGAAAATACCTTACAAATTAAAGCTCCATGTAGTCTTTGCCATGACTATGACAAATGTGTAGAGCCAATGACAGAGGAGACCCTTTTCATTTTGATGAATTTATAAAGCTCACTCAATTTGAGTCACGATTCAAGGGCAGATTTGGGGAGAGGGGGTAAATTTAAGAAGAGTGTCACACTCTTTACTGTAGTATGTTGTTGCACCTAGAAATACTATGGTTGGAGATCGCTCCTCTTTCTATATTGTTCATGTTGAAAAGCTCTTCCAAATGATGTTTCACCGATCAAAATTATTATATTGGTATTTTTAAAATTTTTAAAATTTGTTGCGAAATACCAATTGAGTGCCGATAAGCCATATCTGCGAAACATGACTAACATTTTAATTTATGAGATAGTTAGAAGTTAATACCACTGTCTATAATTCAATATGTACCCCCCCCCCCATCCTTTTCAAAACGGCCAATCCGCCCCTGGGTTACATTTGTAGTCAGGCTGTGTTCTAATGACAGTCCCTGCTCCAAGTGAAAATTGCCAAGCTCTCTTTGCTTGTATTAAGTCTATTTATGCCACATCATGCCACAGTGTAGCTCTTCAATGTGTTTCATTTAGCTGACTTGTCTGGGTGTCAATTCATATCAAGGAAGACATGTTTGATAATTCCGTCATGCTTAGAGCAAATTTCTTGCCTTGTAAAATGTTCTCTGTGGAATGTTACTTTTAGACAATGGAATGTCTTTTGGAGTTCTTCACAATTTCAACCATTTTGATGTTATGAAAGTTTCATTGATCTTCTTTTTTTCTTCTGAGTTTTTAGATACATTGAGGGGAGAGGGTTGGTCTAGTGGTACATGTAGTGTGCTGGGCTGCCAATCGCTGGGTCCAGGGTTCGAATCCAGCTCTGGGCCTGCATTGATGTTGGACAGCTGCTTCAATAATTATATAATTTTCGCCCCATTGCCTTGTCCTCCTCCTATAGATCCGAATTAGCCTACAAAGTCCATAAATACAGGACGTAAAGCCCAAACCATCCATATATCAATTTTAGACACATTGTTATCTTCTCCTTACCTCATCAATAAAGCCTCATGAGTGACAAAATCCTGACTCCGAGGGCTGCACTATTTGTCAAATTCTAAAGAAAAATGTATTCTTGGGACCGGGGTTTGATTCCTGGTTTGCTGAGATACACCTTACCTCAATACTGTGGTCCCTGTCTTTCTTAATAAGCCTAATCAATACAATAATACAGGATGTAAAGCCCCAACGGCCAACACCCACCCCCCTCCTACAAACATATTCTGGGTGGCTCGGTGCATGGTTAAAATGTTTGCTGTTTCTTTTGCTGAAGATTATGGGTACAATTCCAAGTCGATAAAAATTCAGTAATAAAGTATCCACGCCTATTCTGGGCATATGGGAAGTAAAATGCCCCACACTTAAGTTACGATGTCATAGATCTTGGGGACTCGTATCTCCATCTTTCTCTCTGCTTATCATTCAACCTTTTAAAAAGCCATAACTCATCTCAGAAGGTGACTATCCTTTCCCATCCAGCTAAATGTTAGATTTACACCTGAAGATAGACTGATCACTGGCATCATCTCTGTAATTCTTGGTTGTCATGTCAAATAACCTTTATAGGATTAGAAAGACATCTTCTAGAAGTAATCCAATTACCTGATGGTGTGACTGTAGTCTTGGGAAAGTATTACTTGTCTCATTTTATTCATGCTTTGCTTTCTTCAAAGAAATCTGCCTTGAGCTGACACTGTAGAAGATTGTGATACTTTGTTTCTAATTGGAAGGGAGTTATGTCATATTTACCTGTATGGGTAATATGACATGATGTTCATAGGATGATCAAAAGTATCAATGTGTCTCTTCTTGTGTCAAACGAAAATTCAAAATGGAACCATGTAAGGTCGTTTCAAGGTTACCTGAAAACTAAAATCTGCAAACAGGAGTATAATTTATATACAGTGGTACCTACATTTTAAGACCCCCTGTTACAGGACCGACTTGCCTTATGTGACCGCCAAAGTATTTTGAGTGCATTTTGTGCGTAGAGGAGAGATGCCACCCCTAGAAGAGTGAGTGTTTGTAAAGAAATCCTTATCAATTTTGTGTCTTGAAACCTTAAGGTAGTGTGTATTACTCTGTAACTAAGCACTTAGTAAGCATTATAAGGAAAACGGCATGGTACAGTAACAGAAAAATCAATTGGGGAAGAGAAATTATAGAAGGAGCCCTAGAATACAGGTCTGGTGTTTCTAATTGAAAACCAGTATTGCTATAGCGATTATACATAGAGGCGGCCTGTGTGATTGTTGCTTCTGATTTTCTACTTCTTGCGGCATGCGATCTGGCAATTACTAGTGACTAGGAGGGCGTTCTTAATCTAGATTGGAAGCTTTTGCTGCAAGAGGAAGGGCCTGGAATTGAGTCTTATTGGAAATGCATCCTTTCCATGAAGCCTTAGTCACAGCGGCTTCTTTCGTTGCTTCCCTCTGGGAGTTTTACTCCGAAGCAGCTTCGATGGGAAATCCAGTATGGAATCCAGTATGGATGTTGCCTGAAACTCCACAGGGCAAGTCACTGTGGTTCTTCGCTGCGTATAGCACCCAGAAGCTTGAACGTGTAGAAGCTTGAATGTCTACATTGTTGAGGATTCACTTAGTGCTTCCCCACAGCCCAAGCTTCTGCAAGCTTCTACAAGCTTTTTGGAGCTTCGTGGAGTTCGGCGAGCTTTTCGCAGAGATGTGGTTTCTTCTTCCACTCTCCCCTTGTCTCACTTGTCTCTGTGACTCTCAGGCTCATGTTGATAAAAGTTTCTGTCTTCTTTCCAAAGTCAAAGTGGGCTTCCCACTGTGCCTCTGGGTCTTTGTGGCATTCCTTGTTTCAAATGTCACCGAGTGCGACTACTCGGAATGTCTCCTGAAGACCTTCAAGAAACTGCGCTTGAGGTTCGCATTTCTGTCCAATGTGATATCACATGCTTTCTCCATGTAATATGATTACCAACTGTCAAAGTGCATTTTAAGCTCTGTTGAAATCTTTTTATACAATGTTGGCTGCCTTATTTGTTGAAATGTCACCTATATGGACTCCTTTCATTTCTGGTGATGCCTGTCTGTATGTTGCTCATGTGCATGCCACTGTACTGTATATGCTTCAGTTTTACCTCAAAGAAGCCCTTAGTTTACCCTTTAAACTAGAAACATGCTATATTGAACAGACCACATTGACACTTCAGATAAGCCTATGAACATCACATGTCATATTACTCATACAGGTAAATATTACATAACTACCCTCCAATTAGAAACTAAGTATCACAATTCTTTACAGTGTCAGCTCAAGGCAGATTTCTTTGAAGAAGACAATGCATGTACAAGAATAAAAAGAGGCAAGTTTGAGCCTACCACCCACAAGCAAGCATATTGTATCTTGGCCAATACCTGGACTTTTTCCTGATGCATAGGGTATTAGATTCAAACCATGCATTAAATACTTACAATATTCATAATCGGTATCCTATATATTTAATTCTAATGTATAAATGTTGCTTGAGCATCATTTAGATAGGTCTTTGTGAAACAGCACCTAGTAACAGTTTTAAATGTACATTCAATTTGGTCTTGAAATGCTACTGTTTATTTAGTTTACTCAACATGGGTCATGTTAGAGGTGTCAAGCAAACTATATTATTGTGATGCACATTTGTTCACTTTATAAAAGGATTTGTGATGCTGACACAGCCAGTTAGTAAATCTAAAATAAAATAGAAAGCAAAAAGCATTTGGCAGCCAGTCTGCGAAGAGCTTCAATGCTATTAAAAACAAGAGGATAAGGTACTTAGCACACTGCTATATATAGATACATGTATGACCAGCTACTTTCAGTAATTTTTAGTCTACAAGTGGTCTAGCTACATTCCCTTTGATTACAAGCCATCCAGACATCTTATGAATTTTTCAGCATTCCTCAACTTGGTGCAAGATCTGGCATACTATCACACCACTGACACTAGTATCACACACATATCCAGAGACTAATGTCCTGTTTTTGTTCCTTTTTCTTTGTGGATACACTCTTCTGTTATTAGCGGGAAGGCCAGTGGTGTTGTAGGTGTCATCACTGTCAGCCGCGAGCATGACACGACGCTGACACATGTCGGACCGGACGCTAGCTTAGGAGATCATCTGACAGGTGTGATGTGCCTTCGATGGGCTCGAGATTATCCCACTTCCTAACACATTCTGTATGTACAAGGGACAGTTTGACTGACAGATATCCGCTAAGCCCTCCAACGCTGACCAACACCGCCTCTGGTGGTCCTGCGGTCTCAGCATTTCTGGCTGTCTGCGGTGGTTTGTTGTGGTCCTCCAGAGAATTGTATGGCCTTCTGTGGTCTTCTTTAGTGTTATACAGATTTGTTCTTTCGCAGTTTTCTATGACCAGTTTCCATATGCAGAACATTCACAATATATTGGAAATTGGATCTATTGTTACATTCACAATTGTGTGCTATTGCATTTTTCAAAATCATTGCTATTTTCACAAAAGCATACAACTGATCTGATAATCTGAGGTACTGTTGCTATTGCCAAAGCTTATTGTATGGTGTTTGGTTTTGTGGTATTTAAATTGCGCCATTTAAATGGCAGCTTCTGCAGGTGTATTCTAAATATGGGGTTCTAAGTGCCTTGCTTATTTTTTCGATCAGTGTGGTCACCAGCTGCTTTATTTCAAGGGAAATAAAAAAACTGTGTCAGCAAACAGAATCTGAAAGACATGCAATTTCAGTATTTTGGTTGCCAATTGCAAAAGAATGCATTTGGCCAACTTCCTTTTTAGTGACCAGAAGTAGCACAGTGTGTAGTTTTGTCTCAGTGACATTTAAAAAACCATTTGTCAACCTTGGTGTTCGAGGTTTTAGTCTTTTTGTGAGGTTTAGAAGGTCTATTGTGGCACTGTCTTCTTTGTTCACCAGAATGTTCTTTTCACAAGTTCACAAAGGTGATAATTAAATTAAATTGTATACCTTTCGTATAGCTATAGGGCGTCATACATGTCTTTTAACCCAGCTAAGGTGTGAAATTGGTGAGAGGCCAGTTTATTCGGTGTGTAATATGTTCTTATTCCTCTGATAGCTATGTTTTAAGAATGATTTTATTAAATGAAAGTTACTGAAAATGTGTCGAAAAAATAATGATATGGTCTAAATTTGTATGCTACAATGTACCAAACCAAATATGAAATTGCATGCCAAAAAACTAAATACACTTCTTCAAGTTGGTTTGCCTTTGCATTCATGCTGGTTTCTGAATCTGACGAGGCTCTAACCAAGACCATTGGAAAGCAAGTTCAGTCATTCCTTGGTCTCATGGTTCCTTTTTCTGTCTTAATGAGACACCAAGTGCATGAATACAGGACTAAAAACATCAATCACCCATCCACCCTTCCTAAGTAATTTTATTCCATAGTTATGACCAAGAGTGTATCTGAATGGGTGGACCATAGACTTGGCTACAATCTGTTATATTACTCATGTTTTGGCGACACAATGCTTAGCTGTGACACTCAGCCAAGATCTGATTATGTCACTCAATAAAGCTTCTGGTCTATATGTGGGACACAAACAGGAGTATTAATTACTGTCCTAAATCCAGGAAAGAAATTGATGCCATTGACATTGACATTTTCAGTATAATATTGTGAGGTTTAGCAAGAGAATTAACTGTCACAAATTGAGAGTCGAAATGGCAAGGGTGGCCACTGTGGTTGATCTAGTTGGAGACCAGGGGTTATTATTCCTTCAATTTGAAATGTACCATTATGGTAAACTATTTACTCTTTCAAAATGTGTTGGAGATATTGAAGGTCATAATGTTCGAAAGGTCGCTATTCCAAGGAAAGGGCAATATATAGATTTATGCTGCAGTTTCAAAAAATATCTTTGTCTTTGGCTCTCTGCCGAAACATTTCATTTTTTCCTCTGCGGATGCCTGTCTTTCTATTTTTCATTTGCGTGTCATTATTATATATATATATATATGCTCCAGTTTCAAGATTTTAGTTTTTACGGACCACTGTACATTGAAACAACCTCACATGCATGGTTTGATTTTCCCTTTAAACTAGAAACAGAAAACATAGAACAGACCACATTGATACTTTTGATAAGCCTGTGAACACACGTATCCCACTGCATCATACAAGTAAATCTTACATACCTCCCTTCCAATTAGAAACAACGCATCACAATTCTTTACAGTGTCAGCTAAAGTAGATTTCTCTGAAGAAGGCAAAGCAAGAATGAAAAGAGACAAGTTTGAGCTTACCTGCATAGACCGGCATAATGCAAAACTCTGACACCAATCTAAATAAGTATCTACATGTATCTCTCTACCAACACGTCTCATTTTTATCCTCTATCACATTCTGTCAACATTTTTCTTTTTTATGCATCTCTATGAAAAATACCAATAAAGCTCTTGTTTGTAATGTCAGTTTCTGGTGTCACTGGGGTATTATTGACTTTTCACTGGATCATGTTGGCTTGGGACAAATATACACTGTGGCATACAGTCCCTGAAATCATGCAGCTACACTCCAGTGTAGAGCACCAGCACAACTTGTTCATCTGGTTGGTGAAGAGGGGTTAGGAGTGATATGGTTTTACGTCCCATATATTTACAATTTTACATTCATTGATAAGGTGTAGCACTGTAGCAGGGAAGGTGGGTACCATGGTTATGAGATGAGGTGCAATCTTGGAACAGGATGAGACTTCTGTCTAACATGAGTTGCCCAGGGTTGGATTCGAACACAGGTCCAAGACGTTGGCAGCACAGTGTGCTACCACTAGCATCTTATCGGTGAATTTTACTACAGGGCGTGTGAATTACTGCAGTTATTTCTTCACAATCCAACGAAGAACTCAATGGACAGAGCCTGTAAAGGAACACAGCTAGTGGCCGCATGGTGTTTGGCAAGGTGACCCACTGTATCCTTTAAATTAGCCTCGCATGTGCCGCTGCTGTGTGTGTTTGACAAATTAACGGTAGCTTTCATACTTGAGGCCTCGTCCAATCTTCTGTACTTTTGAAGGCCTTTTCAGGAGATTATGAGGATTTATCAAACGTTAATGGACCAACGGAGAGCTCCTCAAATTACTTTTGTAATTCGTCCCTTAAGCCCCTCCAATCCTTCAAAGATTCCACCCCTTTTGTCAGTCTAGGTTGATGTCAGAGCCATCCTGATATATTGTTGTGGCACACACTTTAAGTACCTTTAATCGCATTGTACTGCGGCAATATTGGACACTCTTTACGGCATTAAGTAGCTTAGTTTGGTTCAATGTGAGTTGGTTTCCAGGAATGATAAATAGAAGGTGGCTTTCTATTTTGGTTGTCATCGGGTAGAACGGTTTGTCCTATATTCTTTAGGAGGAGGTTCAAATCAGCAGAACTGCGGTGATTTGCTGGGTATTTGTTGCAGTTTAGTGATACAATGGTAAATGGAATGAACTGAAATAAAAGTTATGTGGTTTCGCGGTTGTTTTCTGAGAAGCTGGGTTCAAGCTCTCCTTTCTTAGAGCCATTTCTTGTTTTATATGGAACCTTTAAAGGTTATATGATATAAGCTGGTATAGGTAAGGAGCCCTAAAAGGTTCATTACTCAACTTTAAAAAGGTTCCAATGGCAAACGAATTAACGAAAACAACATTTAGATAATCCAGCTGCACTGAACTCCCATTGTAGGGCCTTCCCACCAAGTATTGAACCTTTTCAATTCAATTGAACTCTAAAAAATTTAGAACCTTTTTATGGCTGTGGGTTGTTAATATATACCATAAAGAACTTTTGCATTAAGAGCGTATGCTCTCTATTTCCCGAGTACCCAGCATTCTTACCGGCTCCCATACCAATCATTATTGTGGTAAACTTGCCGCAGAGGAGTTTGAACTCACCTCCAAAGTTATTATAAAAAAAGAAGCTTTGATAAGCTTTTCTAGATATCTGGCTGAGTCCATTTCGCTGTGTGTACACTGTACAGAATATCAATCTTCGGCTAAAAACGCAAGTGCTTCAGTGCGGAAACCGTTCGCCTCATGGTCGGAAAGAAGAAAAAAATCATTCTGGATTCTCTTTGAAGTTTCGCATTTCTTTGAAGTTCATGCGCAGCATCAAGGAACTAAAATCCTCATGGAATCACATTTGGACTTGTCATATTCACACCAGAAGATATCCCTATGATGATATCTATTATTTTCATGCTATATTTAGCAAATGGCGATGGCACGTGGTATCTTGGTCAAAATTGGTCCCCTCTTTTAAGTACCAGTTGGTAAAGCAAAAGAAAAAGTTCTTAGATACTTCAACATCACAATTGAATAAAGTGTGCATGATTTTATCGTATAAATTCTCTCAAATTTAGATTTTAAAATATCGTTCAGGAAGCTTTCGAGATAAGATTAAGACGATAGCCCTGCAAAAGTATGCAGTAAAACCACAACCTGCAAAATTGCATCTCAGATATAGCATGGTAGATCATTCCAAATATGTCTGAGCAATGGTTTGTTTATGGGTATTTCAATTTGGTGTAGGCCTACCAAGCCATTGTCAGTTCTTTAGACTTATTACCTTATTAAAATAAACTATTTTTAAGAAAGAATAATTTAGGATGCGTAAGTAACCCGACAGATTCAACCATGTAGGAGTTGCCTAATTGATGAAGATTTTGTGTCGGAATGTATCCCTCTCTTATTGATGCAAAATGTCAGTATCGGAGTGGAAAACAAATACACTTAGTATTTCTGAGGTATATTGTGGTGGCAGCACTTGCCGTCGTGTCTGGCCCATGCTGCCACCTGGATAGCTGACAGAAAGCATATGAGCAAGTTCTACATATTGATCAAAAATTGAAGGGAAAGGCATCAATGAAGCTGTATTTTAAAGAAGGTATATATGATTTGTTTAAGTACAGTTACTATTGCAAAACAAAGTAAATGTCAGTGATGTGACACATGCAACGTCTGACGAGTGTGATGAGAACAGGGACAGAGTTATGCTTGAGACATGGACCCAAGGGAGATAGCACTTTTATGTTTGGATGTTTTCATCGATTAACAGACCAACTAGTATGCTGGCATATCAGATTTCATCTGTTATTGCGAAGCTACAATGTACGTGGTGGTGCAATTGGAATTGAACTCAGGTCCCCGGTTCTTAAATCTGGCTTAGTCAATCCCAAACCTTTCTTGGTCAGGAAGGCTGTTATATATACGTTTGATATTGCCATATTGCTCAGAGATTTCTCATTTACTACAAATCATACTATGTTTTATTTTCATTTCATAAATTTCTTGCATTTTTTGTCCTCTCTCTCCTCTCTGTTTAATTAATTGGACCAGGTGAGGTATGATGAACATAATGCTGTCTAATGCCACTCCAGGGACTGGCAATTGTACTGTGGGAAATCATTAAAATGGTACAAGCACAAAGGTATTCCCTATTTTTCACTTTAAATGCCACCAAGAGACACAACTTCGCATGATTAAGTCTCATTGGTTTTGTTAGACAACCTGTTTTGCAGAACAAGTTTCTTTGATACTGAAGTATTTGGAAGAGAAATTTTTACAGATGAATTGGTGTGTTAATTAAATTAATTTTTTGAAAATGTCCTTTTGAATTGGTACACATTCTACTACATTTAATTTGAAGTATTTTTAAGGTACAGTTGCATAATTCATCGAAAAGAAACCCAATCCGGCGGCAATTCACTAAGCAGTGTTTATATGAAATATAAAAATATAAAAATAAAAGACTTTTAAGAATGTTCCTAGTGTTTGTCAATCGCATAAAATGATTATCAATTTATTTAAGGTATCTCTCTGACATTTGAGTTCACTTAAGTGATGTCGCTTAACGAGTAATTAAGTTAGTTATATCAACAATAAACATTGTCACATATCTCTTTTAAAATAGACAATAAGTTCTTAATGCTTATTACATATATTTTTTCGCTGCTACAATAAACATTTCATAGTTGCAAAAGGCCAATAGTTATTACTCTTGTCAATTTGAACATTTCTATAATTCTAACAACTCAACTTTAAAGCAAGAGGTTGCTAAGGAACACACTTATAACTCTAAAGCTCCTTAAGAATGAGTTGGGAAGGCATAATAAGAAACTGATTTATTTGTAATTAAACTAAATTCCTTGGTGTTCTTCCAAATTTCTGAGAATATGACATGATTTCGTGGAATCTGTTATTAACCTTCTCTAACAATCGTAAGCTGTAAGATTAGCATTTACAAGAATTTGTCGGATTCTTTAAATTGCTACAAATCCTGTAGGGTAAAAGTGGGTAATATCACGCATGTGGGTAATATCACGCACCTAACTTAATGGCTATTTAAAGAACAGCCATGGAAGAAATCACCAATGTTTCAGGTGAAAAAATGTGCATATGAATCAGGTGACTTCACCTGATAACTTCTTATGTTTGTCTGTGCCACTGACAAAATGTGAGATAGGTTTCAAGCAATTCAGTTGTTGTTTGTCTCAATTTTTGCCTTTTTGATACAATTTCCTGAATCTAAATGATATGTAACAGTGACTGATGTTTAAGTGATATACTCAATGTGGACCGAAGATGTAAGAAAGGCACCACATAGGATTTCAAAAAAAGATTGTACAGAATGTTGGAATTTATGAAGCCACTGGAATGCATGAAAATGTATTGGGTACAGACCAGGGGTAATATCACTCATGTTCAGGGGGTAATATGACGCACTTTTGGGGTAATATGACGCATATTTGGGGTAAAATGACGCACATTGGGGGTAATATGACGCATCTTTTTTTTAAATCTCTGCAGCCAAAGTTTCAAAATACCTCCAACCTTCATTTCAGTTGCATGCTCCTACCCACTGCACCTCATTATTCGTTAGTTTGAGACTTTGAACATGGATTTATGGTATTTGATAAGCTGCAGACACTTACAACATTTTATTGAATCCAAAAATGTATTTAAAGTCTTAAATTTCTTACGCAAAATTTACGGAAAATCTGGATTTTTAACTGATCTTCATGACGGAAAACTCACTGTATTTAATCAAAATCAACTCTCATGTATTTAATTAGATGATGAAGGTCTTCAGCTAATTATAATCACCAGTACCAAATGCATTGATACTTGGTCAATAATATGGCTAGCTGATGGCCAGTCAAAGATTCTGACAAGGAAACACCTAACTTTAGAATGAGAGACAGTTTGTTTTCAAATTTTATGGGAATTTTGAAGATGTTTCGTAGAAATGAATTTGTTTTTCCTGATATTTTACCAAATCATCCCCGTCTTTCTGGCGTTGAATTTCCTTATAAACTAAAACAAAATCTGACCATTCAAATTGCCATAAATGTGTTTAGTTCCGTAAAAACGCCCTCCAACCCCCTAGAGTTTGGCCAAAAAAATGCATTTATAAAACTTTCAAATTTTACAATGTTTTTTACAGTGTGCGGATGCCTCCGGACCAGTCTTTGCCCCCCCCCCCCCAGGATTCAGATCAACCTGCAGCTCTATTTGAAGTATTAGGCCTACAAACTCTTTTCCTTTTAATATTTCTCTAACAATAGTTCCACAACTTTATAATTTTAAGATTTCATTTTACTGAAGGCAAATTTTTCATATGATATTGACACTTACGGCCTCATTCATGCAGAGCAAAAACTCCGAAAACGATATAAACTTATCCCATATTGCCCTAGACAGAAAGATAGACAGATAGATAGATATATAGATAAGTAGATAGATAGATAGATAGATAGATAGATAGATAGATAGATAGATAGATAGATTGGCCTACTCAATCACATGTCAACCTGGTAGACCTTGAGTGTGTCAAGTGTTTACTGACGTCAGGTCAAGATCGATAGATCGATAGATAGATAGATAGATAGATAGATAGATAGATCGATAGATCGATAGATAGATAGATAGATAGATAGATAGATAGATAGATAGATAGATAGATAGATAGATAGATCGATAGATAGATAGATAGATAGATAGATAGATAGATTAGGCACAGGAGAGGCGATTTATTCTCAAAGCAGTCTTTCTTGCCGAAATGTTCAGATCTTTGCCAGAAATTAATGTGAATTTATAAGGCTCAGCTGCCCCCCCCCTCCTGCCTCCCTGGTTTCTACACCTATGAATAGATAGATAGACAGATAGATAGAAAGCTATAGTCACGAACACGGACTTATTGATAAACAATTGTTTGATATATGTTTGATAGATGAATAGATAGTCAGCCAATCAACCTGAATCATAATAACCTCAACTTGCGTCATATAACACCTACAACTGCGTGATATTAAACAGAAGTGCGTGATATTACCCCCAGAAAAAGCTAAATGGCACTAGTTGTATTAACTATAAGCCAAGTGCTGTAAGAAGATGTCAATCAATGGAATTTGATATTTTCTTGACCCCTGAGTTCTATATCAATCAGAAGCTTCACTTTTGTTCTTGATAGTTATTGTACTCCAGGCCTGGTAGCCATATAGAAACACTGCAGTGTAATATCACGCACAAGGTGCGTGATAATACCCACATTTACCCTAATTAACAAAATTATCACCACATTTCATTGTAGGCGTTTTAATCCACGCGGGAATGAATTGTTCTCAGAAAAAATGCTGCTATCATGACACAGTTGTAAGACAATGAATTGGTATTTTTTGTAAGTTGTTTAAATTACATTTATGAAATGGAGAAGACATATAAATGCCAATTTAATTTAAAACCGAAACTGCCTCAGTGTGCCGATTTAAAAGAACGGTAGACTAAACCATTATTGTCGGAGGGAAAATATTATTTTATCTCTTTTAATTTAAAATATATCTATCCACTATCTGTCTTTCTGTCACTATCGCTCTATCTCTCTATTTCTATTTCTCTCCAATTTCTATATCACTCTATCTATCAATATTCTCCTTTCTTTTTTTTGCGTTCCTTTGCCTCTTCATTTCTTTTTTTTGTTCTTCCTTCCTTATCCTTCCATCCTTCCGTCCTTCTATCCTTCCATCCTTCCTGCCTTCCTTCCTTCCTTCTTTCCTTCCTTCCTTCCATCTTTCCCTTCATTCTCTCTTTCTTTCATCCTTTCATTCTTCCATTCATTATTCCTTTAACACTTTTGTCAATTAGGCCTAATAAAAATTAATTTCATTCAGACAAAGACATTGACAGTTCTTACAGTAACTCTATTACATCACAAAAAATTTTTTTGTAATTTGCATATAAAGCCACCAAACTGTGAACTCCAAACCTGCCCTAAGTGTACCTATCTTTATACCAATTATCAATTATTTTCCTTGAGGGATGGTGCAGTTACCTCCAATTCCTGTCTGTTGCCATCCATGTGGTGTGATATACAGTATGTTGCTATACTCCTGGGAACCTTCACAGAGCATAGGGCCCTGGGGAACAATCAGCACCCAGTGTGTGTTCCTTGGGGGAACTGGATCCTCTCTGTCATGCAAACTGGTCACTTGTTAATTAGCCTTTCTGGATCATATGCATCATACCATCCTTTAGTCTTTCATATATCACTTGGCCAACACTCAAGGCTCATTTCAAAGTCACTTTTCATCTTTGGTTTTTTTATTTTTGTGATATGCTTTTGTACAGTTGAACCTGTGTTGCGATGTCATATATTCTGAAGTGCTTCTGTAGGGTCTGATCATTTATGAAGCACGTTTTATATAGTTTCACTGCATTGCCATCAACTCAAGGTTTATTTGATATTTCTAGTCTGTTATGTAGCCCATTCCTGTTGGAGTGCATAAATGGAGGACGTAAAACACAACTCATCCATCCAACACACATGCATGTACAGTGGTCCCTGCGTTGTAACACCCCCTGTTGTAAGTCCGCCTTGTCTTATGTGACCGCCTTCCTCCCACACTAAGTAATATTTTTAGTGCATTTTGCATCCCGACGAGAGACTGCACCCTGCGTCATGACCGCAGAAGGGGAGGTCTTGTACATTGTACATGTATTTGTAGCAATATTCTAGCTGAAAGTCTGTTTCCTCTTCTGCCTCTACTTTCCCAAGGACTCTTCAGCCAGAAAAGAACTTGGCTAGATTTTAAGCAGTCCATTTTAGCCCTCAGCAAAGAGGTACTTTAGGAAGAGGACTTTGAATGAAGGTAATTTCAGAAGATTTTGTGTCCAGAGCCTCTTACTTATATCTGGGCTTTTTGGAGTATAGGAGCTATCTATATGTTTCCTGCTGATTCAGTGTCGAATATATGTATACTTATGTGTTGTAGGAGTGATGTTTTCATCAGCTGCTGTGCAATTTGGATATAACATTTTGTCCAAGTTGGAAGTTTATTTCCAATATTTTTGTGGTTTGATGATTAGAGCGAAAGTCATGGATTGAGAAGTGATCAATGCTTTCCATTGAGGGTGGGGTTTTACTCGCCCTAATCACCGTACCATGTACTTGCGTCAAATAATGCATACAGTTTGTCTCACAACATGCGAACTGGTGTTTGGTCTGATTGCTCCTCATCTGCAGGTCACTCTGTAGAAATACGCATACTCACAGATAAAAGAGCAAATTTGAAATTTACTTTTCACATTTTTATAATGTTGTAGTGCTTTTATTGTATGAATTTTTACAACGACCGTACGCTCTAGACATGAGTAAGACTGTAGGATGGTTTTGAAATTATCATCAAAATGGTTAACTCTGCAATTAAACCTATTTCAAGCGCTGTTTATAGTTATCTAGGCCGGTTCAATTCTGCTGCGAGAACAAGATTCTTTACCGACGTCAGTCAATTTTATTCTTGGAATCGTAATTGAGAGATCTGCGTGAAACTTGTGTTTTTCAACTCTTTTGCACCTATCCGCGACTAAAATTGATGTAAGGCGAGCGGTGGCCCATATTTAAGACAAGATGTTTTCTGATTGTGTACGATTCTTACACCTGTCTGGGACAAATCACTAAAAGATGATGAAACAAGCTAAATACAGGGCAAAAACTTAGCTTATCAGTGCATCATCTGATCGGAAAGCACTGAGGTCTTGTATAAGTACATGTGAAATGAGTGCAGACAGAGTGAGACACAGGGACAGTCCTAATCACAGTCTTGCACTTCGGCCAGTGTTGACTGCAACAGAGAAGTTCAAAGAGCTGGTGGATATGTGCCTTGTAACAGTGTTGCTTTGTCCATAATTGCCAGCACTGCACAAGATGGCTTCTTGTGCCAAATCAGAAGACAACCGGGTCAATAGGCCTTATATGGCTAAGTGACTGGTTGATGGGAAGGGGATTCAGTCAGTATAAGAGCTTACTGGACTGAAATGAATGTGTCCTGGCATTTTTCTGCAACTATGCTCTGTGACTCAGAGACTTCAGCAACTGGTGCCCGACCACAGGACAGGACTTTCTGCTGTCCTCGTATAGAATTTCTGCCAAATTATATTACTTGTAAATGAGTAGTTTTATAACAAGCTGCCACTAGCAAGTTGTTGATTGATGTTCAAACCGACATATTATATATCGACTGGCCAATTTATCTTTATTTCTTTTTCTTCATATACTATTGCCAATTATTACCTGAAAATACTTCTTTTTAGTACTGATGACGAATGTCTATTTGGCTATAGTTTATGTCAGCCCCTATAGCTCAGTCAGTAGAGTGCTGCCTCACAAGCGAGGGACCTGGGTTCAATCCCCAGACTGGCCATCATGTCATTCCACAACTGACTTAGCTTGGCTACCCACGTTAAATAAAAGTCCCATTACCTTTTTATCTTTACCTTTGTAGACGAAATGAGAAAGCTGTTTTCTTTATTTGCATGGAATGCTGGACCAGTCTTGCTGGATTCGTTTTCTTTTATCTTTTGTCAAGAGGATCACCTAGATCGTATTTTGATGTGCTGCTGTTTCAATATCTCCTATTGTATTGTTAAATTAAAGTGCTATGAAGTACCTGTAAACGTTGGTCTGCTTGAATCATCGGTGTGCTAAAATGCACATAACTGCAGATGCAACACCCACCAAACAAACTTGCGAAAGCCGTGAAGCAAAACTTGGAACAAATAAGACCGCTGCGGCTTGCAGGAGGGAGTTAGGTGGGCTTTCAAATTAGGACCAATCCATATTCCATCCATCATCCACTCGCGTTATGGACATAGACCACGTTTCCAGACATCACTTTTTATGAAGCGCGGCCACAAAAGCTTCATCCCCTACATACTACACAGTGAGTTCAAATGCTACCAAGGGTATTCATGCCTACTTTGTTTATCCCTAAAAGTAACAAGTCTCTTTTTATCCATGTTTCAATTTACTCCAACAAAAAATGTAAAAGAACCTTTCAGTTATGGTTCATATTTGCTCTAAACACACTTTATTAAAATCAGTGTTGGCCAAAATATTTCTGGTAAACTATCCCATTTTAAGTTGGTGTTGCCTGGGTGATTGATGTATCAATTAGGTTAAGTTGATGATGTGAAAAGCTTGGTTATCCTTCACTCCAGATCAAAGTCAAGATTCAAAGTTCAGGCCTTGACAACGTGGCTTGGGCCTACCAAACAGCGGAAGTTCTAAATCATGATTTATCTTTGATAGCGACGTTGTCGACACCAAAAAAGGACCCGCTTCTTAACATCTTGGCCATGGTAATCTTGTGCATGTATTTCAGACTTTGTCCTAACTGACCTATGTAACATTTTATCCGTGTCTTTTAAATGCATTCAGCAGACACAACTATATTGCACTTTAACGCCATCACAATTGTTTTCCGAAATTTGGCACAATGGTATGGTGAAATGTGAAGTCACTTCAAGACAAGGGAACATTTGATTGGCTGTATTTGTGATCCAGCATCATCTGACATCATCTGATTTACTTGGGAATTCATCTGAGGGGACTGCGAATTGGCTATCGTTGTAATCATAAAGAAATGATAAGGAAGCTCAATTACCGCCGAGCCATTAGCTCATCGCGGGACTCCAAGAACGGCTCAGATATCTTTCGGTGCTCCTCCTATGAAGGCACTGGAGCCTGATGAAACAATTTCCTTGGTAAATCGATTGTGCAGCTTTGTAGCCAAGCTAAACAAGGCGATTTGTCTTTCTAGTCGAGTGAGAGACACCGACTTGAATGTGACCGCCATGGCAAAGTGACCTCGAGGGACTATCTGGCCGAAGCGGTCACTTGCCTCTTAAGGGACACTGTAACCAAATGCTGTGATATGTGCATGATTTTAAGGAGTTATTAGACTACTGAGAGTTTCTGAAGAATATTTTGGTCACAGCAATCTTCTGTAATCGGCCTTCATAAGCGTGCTTCAGAAATTGTCACGCTATGTCCACAGAGGGTAGACGATTTGTGAACTTCTTTTGCTCATGGCTCTAAAGGTCCTGACTTCAAACCCAAGCTATTAGAGGCAATTGCAATGACAAACCATTTGATAGGTTTGAGAAATTAGATTGCTTATTCTTTGAAATTTTTGTTGAATGCCATAAACACCCAATTCAAAGAGAGAGATTAAATTGTTCTTACTTTTTACTTCATCATTATTCTGAATTCAGATCCTGGTGGCAGAGCTCAATGAACTCACGAACCTGAAATCATTATTTCTGCCATAAGATTCTGATACCAGCATGTGTCAAAAGAGCTTGCTGGCTATACGAATTCAGTATTAGTTAGACACCGATTTGGAGGGTTCTAACATGCATTTTTGTCAGTTAGTTGTTTTAACTTATAATTTTCGCAAAATAAACCATAATCTGATTGTTTGTTTGCTGTTGTAAACAGTGTTAATCCCTAGCCGGGCACTAACATGCAATATTGTCAGTTAGATACCAGTTTTTCAGATGGGATAAGTATTTTGTTGATGTCTAAAAACAGTTAATCGTAAGACAATACTCACAATGTCTGTCTGACGCCTGAACATGTAGAAATATATCCGTCCGTATGTAAAAATGAAATTTACTCTGCTGTATGCAATGTTACCACAAAGCTCAACGGTTTCACTTTTACAGTGTAACGACAGCGGCCATACTCATTTGTTCTGCTTTGCTTCCTCTTGGCCACTTGCGGAGACATAGTTTAGTTGAGTGTGTCACCAACTAAGTGTAATTTAACGCCTAATAAGTTCTGCTTTTACTTTTCCTTACTTTTAACCTGTCCTTTTTTCGGTCAGTAGTCTCTCAAGGCTGCTTGTGTGTACTTGAGACCAATCCAAGGTAATCCAGTGGATTTTGAAAGCTGATTGGTCTATTTGTGAAGAGAGTTATAAATGCTCCTTTAACAAGTGCTTTGTCCATTAGACTCAGACTCAGACTCAGACTGTATTTATTTGGCTCAAACACATTTACATTTATACAACAACAATTATATACAAGATTACGCCAGGAGACCCACCGAAGACACAAACACGGTCGCTGCTGGTGGGCCACCCTCCCAAAAAAAACAAAAAAAAAAGATGGAAAAGGTAAATTATTATATTATGATGACAATCATTACATAACGCTCACTGCATGGTTGGTTAGAGAATCATAAAAATAAATGAGTAATTTCAAATCTACATATGTCGAGCAAAGAAACTGGACAACATCAGGCTTTGTGCCATTAATAATTAATTTTCACAAATATAACAATTTGGAATACTACAACTTTCACTATAAGAATTTATTATATCATTTTTAATGTAATATTTAAATCCAGAAAAACTGTGTGTCATTATTTTTTCTTTGTACTTGTCAGGCATGGTATTATATATTTTAGGATATCTATAAGAAATGCTATTTCTTGCATATTCGTGTCTTACAGCAGGGACCCTCAGTTGACCAACTTGTCTTGTATTATAAGAATGGGAGAGCTCATTTTCTGTTGATAATTTGTTAAAATAATGAGGCAATAAATTTTGAATAAATTTGTATACAAATTTTAGATCACCCAGTGCACACATATCCCCGAATTTTAGAATTTTCTCATTTTTGAAGAGAATGCTGGTGTGAGCATTATATTTTGCATTGCATATTATTCTTACGGCTTTCTTTTGTAACATTATTAAGGTTCTAGATTTTTGATTCCACACAGTTACACCATAGTTTAAGTGAGACATAATCAAGGCATTATAAATTTGTAAAAGAGCTGATTTTGGAATAAAATTTTTAAGTTTTGTCATAATACCAAGAGTTTTCGATACTTTGTTCGAAATAACTGCAATGTGGCTTTTCCAATTCAAGTTTTCATCGACTGTAAGTCCTAAGAAATTAAAAGTTTTGACAAAATCTATTTTAATGCCATCTATATAAAGTTCAGGATAATTAACTGGTCTCTGAAGAGAATGAAAGATCATTGCCTTTGTCTTTGCCACATTTAGGGAAAGCTTGTTCAGTTTGAGCCATTTGCTAACTAGACAAAGTTCCTCATTTAATGCATTTATGTTTGAATTGTTATCAAGATTACTTAATGATGCAAACAGCGTTGTATCGTCTGCATACAGAATCATCTCAAAGTGTTTAGAAATTACAGGAAGATCATTTAAATATATTATAAAAAGCAAAGGACCAAGGATTGATCCTTGTGGCACACCACAATGTATATCAAGGAAGTTTGAAGTCACTCCATTATATTCTACATATTGTTTACGCTTACTTAAATAACTGTTCATTAACTCGAGTGTTTTTCCGTTAAAACCGTAATATTTTAGTTTATGAATAAGAATATGATGATCCAGTGTATCAAAGGCCTTTGACAAGTCCATGTATATATTAATAGGATAATTGTTTTGGTCCATATCAATGATAATCCTATCAACAAGTTCTAATGCTGCAAGCTCTGTGGAAAAATTTCTTCTAAAACCATACTGACTTTTATAAAACAAATCATTTTCAGAAAAGTAACAATATATTTGATTATACAGAACTCTTTCAAAGACCTTTGATACACTGGGTAGTATAGAGATTGGTCGGTAATTATTCATTAAGAAATTTTCATCTTTTTTATAAAGTGGAGTTACTTTTGCAATCTTTAAAGAATCAGGAAAAACTCCTGAAACCATTGATTGATTTAGGATTACTTGTAGTGGAATAGACAGTTCATTTTTTAAAAATTTTAGCAACTTATTTGAAATTCTATCAATACTGTAGCTAGTTTTAGGCTTTAGGGAATCAATGGCTTTAATTATGTCTTCTTTGTTTACCTCTTTGAAATCAAAATTGCTATTAGGTTGATTTTGCAAGAATTCTTGATATGACAGATTTAGTGGCATTTGAATGCTACTTGCTAAGCGTGGGCCTACATCGACGAAAAACTTGTTAAATTCATTGGCTATTACAAAATTATCATCTATTTGCGAGCCATTTACTAAGAAATATTTGGGAAAGTCAGAAGCTTGCTTGGTTTTACATATTATATCATTTATAGTTAACCACGTATTCTTTATATCTGACCTAAATGTATTGAAACAGTTTTCATAATAGAGTTTTTTGGCAGCTCGGATAGTTTTCCGAAGAATATTATTGTATACTCTAAGGTTATTTTGGTAAACAGGAAATAGGATATCATTTGATTCAGTTGATTTCAGTTTAATATATAGTTTATCTCGATAAGCTACTGATTTTAAAATTCCATTTGTCATCCATTTACTTTTCTTATGTTTATGCTTGTTATATCTCACATACTTCACAGGAAAATGCTTATTCATTAGTGGGGATAAAACATTAGACAAGTTTTTGTAGCTTTCATTTGGATCAACACCAATAATATTTGTAAGTGCCTGGACAAGACCTGGTTGATTTAACTCTTCTTTAAACTTCATTGCGCTGTCGGCAAAAGAAGGCAGTACTTTAATATATCTTGTGTCATTTTTACTGAACTGTAAATAATCTAGGCATATAAAACAAGGAAGGTGATCCGAAAGATTATTTAATAAGATACCCGAAGTGCTATCGGAGTATCCATCAGAGATTTTAACAAAAATATTGTCGATTAGTGTGCCTTTTCGATGAGTTAATCTTGTAGGTAAAGTTATTTTAGGTATATAACTATTTGAAATCATAGAATCTAAGAATTTTTTTACTAAATTATTTTCAGAACTCTTCAGTAAGTCTAGGTTAAAGTCCCCTGTAAGTATGGCATGTTTAAAATGTTGAAGTCTGCTGGTTAATTCTTCTAACTGGCTTATAAAGGTATTGATATTATCAGATGTTGGCCGTGGCGGTCTATACAAATTTCCAAGAACAAGTGTCTTTGATTCAGAAAAGCGGTTTTCAATATCAATCTCGATAAATTGCATATCAAAAATATCTGACTCAAAAATAACATCATTTGTTGAAAGTTCTGCAATAACTTTTAAGATTCATAGATTGGTTCTAACCAGGCATTGGCCTCACTTACTGCAAGAGCTAGGCATTGACTGTTGCACAATTTACTACAACATAGTTTAATGCCATTAATGGTCAGGTTTAGATGTTGAAAATGGTTTTAATTCACCCCTTCTCTAGTCCTCCTCCTTTATTGCATGAGCAGTTCCTATACAATGAAGGCCGAATTTGCATATAAATCATTGTTTCCATAAAATGTTTATGAACAATTTATTATCTAAGTCTAAAACAATGTCTCAGGCCTCTTGTTGTAGCTGTAGCATGTCTATTATCGAATAGCCAAAATAAGGTCATATTTACTGTGTAACATAGATAGTTTTCCGAGTGCTTATTTGCCATCAGACGCTGTCGGAAATGTTCGATATAAACATCAGTAACCGAATAACCCTGTAATAAAGGGATGGTGATATTACGACGCCTGTTTCTCCGGCTGTTTTAGCCTCTTATGATGGTGATGTGGGCATTAGATGTGGGCATTAGATGTTGGCATTAGTTGTGGGCATTAGATGTGGGCATTAGATGTGGGCATTAGATGTGGGCATTAGATGTGGGCATTAGATGTGGGCATTAGATGTTGGCATTAGTTGTTCAGAGGGCACTGTACTGAGGCTTGGATTCAGGCATATTACAGATGATCCAGTTGTAATGACAGCCTAAGGTGCTAGGCCAGATGAGGTCTCTTCAAGTTACAACAAGAGTTTGTTCAGTGCCCATGCCTTGTCATTTGTGCCCAATGATCAATAGATAGCACTGAGAATAAGCAAGAATGAGTAAGAGTAGTAAGAATGAGCATGAGCCACAATATGCTAGAAATTGCACCAGGATTGCACTAGAATCAATGTTGCACTCAAGAAGTGTATCTAAAATATATTTTGACACCTAGAAATGTGGATATATGTTATTGGCTGTTGATTTTAAAGGCACTTCTGAACATATCAGAGAGAAAAATCGTGTTTATTATCAAGTTTATACTGTTAAAAATGAATTGGTTGACACCAACTTTTGCTTGTTGATCTGGCAAGTTTCCATTGTGTGTCTATTTGAAACATAGTTACTGATGCCACTTAAATATTTTATATAATTTCAGTTTCAGCTTGTTATTACTTTAGCATCTGGAATTGAAGGATAGATTTATAATATATATCCAATTTATTTGCAGCTTTCTTTGGCTGCCATTATGCAGTATATGTGAATTGTGATAATGAAAAGCTGATTGCCTAAGCAGACCATTTTGCCTTTGCTGATGCTCTAATTCGTGAATCTGTTATTTGCTCTATTTGGTATCAATTCAGTTTGCCACATTTTTTTCAATCTTTGTTTAGTTCATCATGTGTCAGTCTACTTCTTTGATGAGTTTGACAAGAATGCCAATTGGATGAAAGAGGTGAATCTTCTTGTCATGGTTACTTGCCTTTTTATGTTTATTTGTATTGGAATTTCCCCTTTGATGCTTTATGATAATGATTGTTTGTGCATTTGCAGTGTCATCTAACTCCTTTGAAAATGGTTTAACTCCCAGCAGATGTGCTTCCCTGCTTACTGATGCTGTCTTTGGTTAATACAGATTATTTTCAGTTTCTTGTTTCTCTCAGCTTCCCCAGCTCAGTGCTCAGCCCTTCAGCTGTTAAGCACACACTACTGGAACTATCCTGAGCACAAGCAGACCATTGATATTGTCTACTGCTGAAATTCTAACCTTAAATTTTTCATTACAGTTGTGCTATTTGAATGAGGAAACAACACTGTGCAACGAAATATATATATTTTGTGTTTTGTCCCTTGTTTGTCACTTCATCATTATTTCAATTAAAGATACTGTTGTTCTATAAGTATGGTAGAATGGATGCCTGGGAGCCAATTTCAGGCTCCTTAATTGATTTTGATACGAAGTTGCAGTTTAGTTTACATGAAACCAAAAACGCATCATAGTAATACATTCAATTTGTCTTTCAACTGCAAGTTGTATTATTTTACTTTCATTTACATATATCTTATTGTGAATTAAGCAAAGTAGTGTAAAATCCCAGTCATTATCTCATATTCCCCTAAGTCCTATTCCTCTGGATCCCTGACCTCAGCCAATTGGCCATTGTCTGGAACTGTTCCGTATGCTCGGATGTAAAGCTCTTCTGTGCAGTTTGATTGGATATCAATGAAATTGTCACAATTACGGATGTCGTTAATTGATAATGGCTGTTGTGATCTTGGTAAAACGCAATATTTCCTTTCTTCCGATGTTATTTTTGAAAGCGCATCTCTCATTCAGGAGTACAAAAAGTGGTTCAATTTGTGAAAAAGGGACGCTTTAAACAAACTATTAAGTGCGAAAACTTGTTTTAAAAAAGGCAACACGGGGAACGCATTTCAAGAATTGTGTTGTGCCATTTCGGAGGAAGCAGATTTGAAAGAGAATCTGAGCTCTGAGCTTTTGAGACGAAAGAGCAGGAAGAGGAATTGACAAGAAAAAGCAGTCTGAAAAACAATCAGAAAACAGTTTAAAAAACACTCTGAGGCAAGTTTGTTTGAGTAAAGGAGGTTATGCAATCCTTGCCTGCAAAGCAGCTCTGAAATGCTCCTTCTTGAGTTTTTTGAGAGGGTATCACAACAATGAATACAAAACAAGGCATCAAATTGAATCCACGTTCCACTAAGAGGGATGGAATGATCAAAATTCAGCAAGCACAAACATTAATGGTTTTCCCCTCAACACTCTCATCTTGCTGTTGTTGTTTGTTAGATGCTCTCTATTTATATTGAGCTCCCTGTTTACTGTTTCTGTTGTGCCAATAGCCTTCAGAAGATTGTGTTTATATTTACTGCAACACATTTGATACAATTTCATGTTCTGCCGAAGATATCTTGAATGTCTACCATTGCCTCTACGAGTCAACGTGCAGTTTAGATGGGGGCTCGAGTTGTAACTGATGACCGGTGGACAGCCCATGTTATCTGTTTCATATTATGGAACGAGTTCACCATCATTGTTTCTTCACCTTGGTTCTGCCTGCCCTATTCAGCCTTATCGAGACAAAAATTCAGGACATAAAGCCTCCAACTTATGTATCTATTATTGACATGATGTGGTTACTGTTCATCTTTTTGTCGGTTTGAAATGTAATCGAATTGACACATCTTCAGTCAAGTACATAGCAAGTTCTGCAGCTTTTAGAGAATCATAGTTGAAACTAACAAATCAAATAAAACCATAGTGCTTCTGTGGACTTGTACAAACGAATTTGTAACCACAAATTCTTCTGAAGCTATCCTGAAGCTTAGAGGTGCTGGACCAACCATGCAAAGTGGAGCTTGTTTTTACTCATTGTTTGGATGGAGCCTTCTCTGTAATACATTATTTAAACTTAAGTCCACCTAAAACCTCAGAAGTTTTTGCTTCATTTCCTGTGGTTCCAGCAACTTCCTGCTTGTAATAGCTCTCAGCATTTTAGGTGCAGACTGAGAGAGAACTACTGAGAGAGAACCGGTGCACTTGGTGGTGGGAATTTCTAACAGTGTGTTACATCAAAAGACAGATCTGTGGCTTTTGCTGTGTGTTTAACTGATGCTTTGCACCAGTTCAACCTACTACAGCACTGGGGGCATGTCAGTAAAGGAAATTAGCACTTGTATCAGTTTTTGAGCCTGTTTCTAACTGGTTTTCTAACAGCCTGACGGAGTTAGTAGTTGTTCAACGGCTGTTATTTTGTCGCTACTTCAGCTTGTGCTAATAGAAAGTGATGTGATTTTTTTGATGGAAATATAAGAGATACAATGCATGCTATGCTGATTTATGTGGGTGGCTGTCCTTCTGTCTAACTAGGTGGTGGTCCACACACGTATGAAATAATATAGTGTGGAATTTATCCAATCATGCTTTCTAAATTGACAGGAAACTGCGTAGGTATATGATTGTTTTCCATTTCAACTAATACTACTAGTAATAGAATACACCAAAAGTTGGTCTGTTCCAATGATTTACAAAGACATACTAAAGACTGATGTATATGTATATAGGCTTCCAGAAAAGAGCAGCCAGAAAATGCAGCCAGTAAAGTAAGCCAGAAAAGGAAGCCAGAAAAGGCAGACAGAAAAGGCAGACAGAATAGAGCAGCAAGAAAAGATCATTCAGAAAAGAGCAGCCAGAAAAAGGCAACCAGAAAAGAGCAGACAGAAAAGAGCAGCCAGAAAAGAGCAGCCAGTAAAGTAAGCCAGAAAAGGAAGCCAGAAAAGGCAGACAGAATAGAGCAGCCAGAAAAAGGCAACCAGAAAAGAGCAGACAGAAAAGAGCAGCCAGAAAAGAGCAGACAGAAAAGAGCAGCCAGAAAAGAGCAGCCAGTAAAGTAAGCCAGAAAAGGAAGCCAGAAAAGAGCATCCAGAAAAGAGCAGTCAGAAAAGGCTAGCCAGAAACAGGCTAGCCAGAAACAAGCAGGCAGCCTGTATGGAGGCAGTGATAGCATAAGGCAGCAGCAGTCAGAAAGAAACATGCAGAAAGTGTCAGGGAGATGCAGGCAGTAAAGGGAGTCAGAAATAAGCCAGCTAGGGGCAAGAGAAAGTCCATGCAGCCAATTAATAGAATTGGCATGTTCGTGACTGGCACAGCGTTTAAGTGCATCAAGATAAGCTGGCCAATAGCATCCCCTTGTTTAATGCCTTTTTAATATGAGCCTATCGTCCGGAGTTGCCAGTGTTCTCTTTTCATGCTCTTGTTGTTGTTGGTCCTGTGAGCTCATCACTAGCCTATGAGTGATGAGTTATAGTCATTGGCTAGCTTCTGTGTTGGGTTATCCATTCCAAGCCCAGTGCTTTTTTCATCTTTATTGTGCACAGCATTGGGTCCCAAGCCAGCTGTATAAACGCTAGCCAATTCTGTGTTTCTGTTATTCTCCTTCTGCTTGTGTGCTTTTTATTCTTTTTTTGTCTCTCTCCCTTTTGTAGTCTATCTCTGTTCCTATACAGATGGCCCATTATTCCTGACATCATTTGGATCACAGACATCTCTCCATTTGATGTCTCTGGGACAATCACTGTGGAAAGTGTCACCTGGCAGCTGGGGTTGTGTTACACTGCCAGACTGGCACAGAACCTGGCAGAAAAACCTGGCATAAAACCTGGCAGACAACCTGAAAGAGACCCTGTAGTGTTACAGTTGCATTGGCTGTGCTATCAAATATTAAGTGATGGAAGACTAGCTAATATATTGCAAATATGTTGCACAATTAGGAGTGTCACAAAGCTAATATATATGAACCTATATATTCATACATTTGTTACATTGTTTTTGTAATGAGTAGCAGGAAACTGCACAGCTTGATATTTTCTGATGGCCTGAGTGATTCTGGTCCACTGAAGGGTTAGTCTGCATGAGTTTGAACCCTTAATGGGGAACCCGACAATTTCAATGGACCTTCCTGAGCGGAGTCCCAGCTGGATGTCATTGAGATGAGACGTTAAATTGGCACCCCTTGTGTCAGTATCTGTGCTGGGAAAGTATAAGATCCCTCACATGAAGTGACATTTTGAGGATTCCCGCTCTCTCTCCCATCTCATAAATCAACCATGGTGAGCACCTGGAACTGGGCTTAGAGGGATACACTTACCATATCTACATGAATGTAGTAGCTATCTATCCATTTCACTGACCGTCATCTTGGCTTGTCCTGTTAAGCCTTTTCAGAGCAAAAATACAGGACAAAAAGAAAAGTATTTGACTGTTTCTATTTTATGTGGAGAATATTCAGCCAATATTGCGTTGCGCATAATTCATGGAACTCGGCATGCAATTTTGCATTCGGCATTACGTATCAGTTTATTTCATTACCTTTCATAAACCTAATACTACAGCACTCAACACCACTGATGAAAACATCATATGAATTCACCAACAAAGCAGCTTGATTCATTGCATGTAGGACGTAGAAATAAGTAGCTTTTTCCACCTCATGCACTCAGGATCTCCCATAATTAGACTGGCAATATCTGCAATTGCATGAATGGATAGAGTTACCAAAATAGTTGCCTTCTTTTCCTTAACATATTGGAATAACAAATTTGATATGTCGAACAAGATTCTTTGTCATGCCACGCTTTCTCGCTGTTTTGTGTGTGTGTCTCTACAAAAAATATATTGCGGTTTACTCAGAAAAACAGATGGCATGTCAGTAGCGTAGATTCTGTTGATACCTTGGCTTGATAATTTTCACATAAGATTCTATTTAACAGCATGCAGCATGCCACTGCCAGAAGTTCATAATTTATTTGATAATATAATTCAAAAATACTTCTCGAGAAGCTCCGTAGTTATAAATAACGAATTATATTAACCCGGAACAGCAGGGAGACATGTTGGATTCGAATCCGTGCCACTATAGTTCTTGCTCCTCCTGAGACTGTTTTAAAGGGATACCCAAGGAGATTTATGATATGGGTGAGACCAATTTGCCATGCAAAACTTTACAAGCTAACAAAATACAAGGTGGAATGTTGCTGGTATAATCCGCTGAGAAACCAATTTGCTTCATTTAAAAGTTTACAGCCGAAACCAAGCACCGGGAGGAAGGTTTGCTTCACTTTATGAGGTGGGTCAACCTAGGGCCCAGAAATCATTGTTGATGTGGCAGGAGTCTACTAAAAAGCCCCTAGTCTGGTGCTGAGATGTATGAGCCCTCTGACTTCAAGTTTCTTGGCCACTAGATGATCCGCCTCGCGGGTTACTGTTGGTGGGCGATAGTCGGAACAGTAGCCATTCGCATGCAATGTGAAAGTTGGCTGTGATTATTTAGTCACTGAAGCCTGATGTGGTCACACCAGAAGGAGAAAGGGGTAGTTTTGTATAGCATTTGCCTGGATCCATGTAAAAATTATTACTGAAGGGGATTTTTATTGCAAACCAGCTTAAAATACTATACAGAGTTTATCGCCTGTATAATTAGGGTAATATGAAATACCCGATTTATCATAGCACATTCAATTTGGTGTCTGACTCACACGGTCACACCATAGCAAATAAGAGGTCACGCTTCACTGATGGAATTATCCATTTTGTAATATGGTTGCACATGGCTGGAACAGGTTTATCCTCAAGTTCATAAGGCAGGCAAGCAAACCAGTGTGCTACATAAATGCTACAGAGTGACAATAAATATGATTTATATTAGTTACATATAAATGACCAACGACTTCGGAGTTTTCACAGTGCACGATATCGGTGGCCTGCATGTCGCGGGTCGTTCGCTCTCTCGCCATTCCCTTGAAATCGATGCAGTGTTCCCTTTCTTTCCTTCACAAGATACATGCAAATGTCATATTACAGCAGAAGGGGGAGAACCTGTCAACTTCATTTCCGCACCAATTTCCACTCTGACTTTCTTGGGCAAACAGACAGCGTGCGTTTGACATGACAAATGTTTCATGGCACGACATTTATGCAATGGGCGTTTGCCGCCGCACCCTGTGTCGTGGTAGTGTTGCGGTATTGCCTATATGTCATATTACTTCTTGCAGGGCTTTTTGCTGATATTTGTGACACCAACTCTGCTCCATTTGGTTGAAAGGCGTGAAAGGCATTGGTTGCCTGGGTTGACAATGATGCCTGTGACATTGACTTTGCTCTTTACGGTTTACAGGGTAAATATCATTGGTTGCCTTGTTTGTCACTGGATGTAGGGTGTGACTTCGTCACAATGTCAGTTTTGTTCCTCTGGGATGTTTTTGCTTTCTGTGACAATGCGATGTAACTTCTTGGTGCATTAGCTTTACACACAGTGGGACATAGGCTTGACAATGTCAGTTGTCTTTACTCATTTTGAAACTGGATGTGGCATGTAAAAGGGAGTGATGTGCGATAGTGTCAGTTGTCTTGTACTTTTGTTGTACACAAGGGAGCCTGCCTTTTTAGGACAAATATCATATTGGTTAACAAGGTGTATAGCTTCTTCACGTGCAGTGTTAGTTGCCTTCCCTTTGTCTTTTTGGACTGGCAATATACATTGAAAACTGCAAATTACACATTAGTTAAACGATATACATTTGAAGAGTGAAGACGCAACATCATAGGACAGGACGAAAATGCTCCTGGCTTCTTTTTAAAAGAATATCATGTCTGGAAATTTCGCTATTGCAAATACATCGCTTTGTATTTCCACAACCTAAAATCTCAATTTGGACCTTTTATGCACTAAAGGCTAATGCAGTCCTTATGAATGTTGAATCGCTAAACATCTTTCGTGCAATTTCAGAGGTTTTTTTTATGCTGACGTAAGTTCATGTTGTCTGACGATATTGTCATTATCTGGCAGTAGACCCTTCTCCTGTTTTAGAGCATGCTATTGCATATGTAAGCTGCCCTTTATCAAAGCATTTGATTGTAGACCATCCATTTTAGACCTTTTCCTTTTGTGAATCAAAGTGCATGCATTGGCACGGTCTAAACACAACCCTGACTGCATGGAATCACACCCTCTTTATTGCTGCCAAGGTCTGTGAGGACCCATATGGGGACCCCTGGGGGACCTTGTCAAGACCCTGTGGGGACACCCTGTGGGACACCCTGCTTGCAGAGCTGCCAGGACCTGGGAAATGGTTTATTACTGCTTTCCTGCCTGCTTCCTGGCCAAAATGGAACCTCTATATGCTTAGAAAACGATCGGTCTTGTGGGTGAGCAAAATTACCATACTCGCATGGCATTAGGACTGGTATAGGGACCCTGCAGTCAGTCCTGTGCTACCCAGAGCTACAGTAGTAGCCAAAAAATCAGGGACAACCAATAGAGGTTTTTTGGGTTCATGATTTAAAGGCTACAATTGCACCGCACTGCAACGTTCAGACTCGCAACCATCCCAAACTGCACCGCAGACACTTGGAACCGCACCGCATTGCACAGCAGTGTCAGGGATGTAGCACTGGAACTACACTGCACCAGAGAACTATACATAACCCCATTTATATTCACAAAAAATACATTTTTTTGGTGAACTAAATATAATGTACGATTAATATTAAGCTCTAATTCCAAACCCTCTAAAAGGGTATAACAGTCGATCTTTAGTTGGTTTCCACAAAGGTAGCATGTATGTATTGTGACAGGTGCCATTGCCTTGTCGATAAGGAGCTTGCCTGGCAACTGAGACATTGCAGGTTTGACTCCAACCATGGTATAGAGGAACTGAGCAGTTCCTCCGTAACTCTTTACGTCACTTCACCCAGGTGTAAATGGCTACTTGGCTAATGGCAGTGATGGCGATTGTAGAGTGACTTAGCATTATGTGCGCTGGAAATGGCTGCCTGGCTGTATACTCCCCTAGGAGTTGAGAAATGCTCATGCTTGAACAGGCCTAAAAAGGATGTTATTGTAAAGTCTGTCGAGACTGACTTGGGTAGTGCAATGGACTATAAAAAATCATACTTTTACATTTACAATTTTGAAGTTTTTGGTAGATCTGATCATCAATTTTGAATATTTGGAACATTCGGTAAATGGAAACAATGGCCTAAAAAAGACAGAACATGATGAACTGTGTGTTTCCCATTCTTCCTACCTGTTTGGAATTTGATAATGTGCTCAGTTGTACTGTATGTAGGATATAAAGTCCTCTCTGCCCTCATAGTCCTTTGCTGCTCAGAGTTATGTATTGTGACACTGTGAAGCTGTGGCACTCCAAGTGCTCAGAAGCTCCCACCTAAAGTATGCCATCACTAACTGTGCCAACATTCTGCAGCTGAACAATCTTTCTAAAAGCTTTGCAGGACCACTTCTGCAGGTTCCACATTGTGTGAAGAGTCAATTGTTGTTGACTGTACACTAGCACAATAAGAGTAGTCATACATGTGTAAAACAGAAGTGCGAGTTCCCCCGTGGCCTAATTGGTAAGTGCGCTTGTCAACTGGCTTTGAGGGCGTGGGTTCAAATCTCACCCCGGGAACTCACTTTAGTCCGAGCCCACGGGACATTAAATGGAGGCGGGTTGTATCCAGTATTCTATGCTGGGGCAACTGAAAGACCCTGGGCATCCCTGAATTAATAGGGTATTGCCAGACTCACAGTCTTCTCATCTCATCATCATACGGCGATCGCCTGCCTCGATATAGCCCACTAAGGTGCTGCAGAGGCGTAAAATACAAACAAACAAACAAACAAACTACAACTGAGGTGTTTAGGAAGGGGGAGGGGCAGTCTGGTGAAAATGAGAACTGCATGCTGCTGCCACCTGGCACAAAAGTTGATTTTATATGATACAGCATTGCTGTCCCAAGAAATGGTTCCAATTTCATTGCACACTCAGAAAAAATTTCTATTCAATATTGATGTATACCAGAGTCAGACTCGGCAATCACATTCTCTACGAAAGTAGACAAGGCCATCAGCACACTCAGAAACAGCCCCGGTTTCTTCCAGACAAAATTTTGTGAGTTCCTCTGATTGAAATGATGTGGACGCTCGCAGGAGCTCGCGGAATAGCACACTAGTCACTAGGTGGCAACACAAGACAGCATATGTTCTGATCTGCAAAGGCTGGAAAAAGAAGTGGCAATGCAAGAGTAGTCCACTTGTAGACAGGGTGGGTGTTAGTTCATAGTTCAGTCAGTAATTCTGTTGCCACCAATCGCTGGATCCAGGATTTGATTCCAGCTCTCATCTTGTCATCTGGATCTCTGTTGGAAACAATGGAAATTAATATCAATTATGTCCCCATTGCTGTGTCTTCCTCCTGTCCTAATTAGCCTACCACAGTATAAATGACCTGTGCCGGTGTACCCTCAATACCTATTATTGTTCTACTTAGCTTTCGATTAAGACAAGTATACCTTCTGTTCGTATTTAGTACCACACAGAAGGTGGTTCAAAGGTACATCTATGCAGTTATACCAGCTTTTACAGCTTATTCACTCACTATTCTCTACTTCTAAAGCAAATTTTACTCATTGTGACAAATGGCATGACTGTCATATTTGTCTAAAAATCTACTTAGAAAATAAGAAATATGCTGGGTGCATTAATCTAATTACAGATTGCTTTGCAATCATTCATTGTTTCAACACAAAATACTATCTGTAGACTGGTGATATACTTGCATATCTAAACCTACCATTAATTTTCATTATCCTTAATTATAAACATGCAAATATCAGCACTCTACTGATGCAGTAGGCCTATCTATCATTTGCCTTGCTAACTTGGAGAACTTAGAAGTATATACCATCTTTAACATGGGCATGTTGAAAATATAATTAAAATGTTGAAATGAATATGTTTTTGAAGTTTCAAAATCTCCAGAGAGAAATCTTTCAAGAAAGTCATCTTCAGAAAGACATCCCCAAACTTTTTTGTCAGAATAATTCCAGTGTCTGAATCTTCTTTTCCATCTTAGTTTGCATGTAAAGAGTTTGAAACATCATTGTGTTTTTGCCATCTTCCAGATGATGTGACTGTGAATTTTTAGAGCTACACAATTGCCTGCACTGTGGAAAGCTTGCAGTAAAAATGACATACAGATGCTTTGGTGACATAGGAACTTCTAACAAGAGTCCGCTATCTCTGTACAGTCTTACAGTTGTGTGTGATGCATTTTTCAAGTGGTCGCAAGCGGATTAAATCTTGTGTAAACTTGTTGAAATATCAACATCAACATCCATGAAACTTTGGGGAAAAAAAAACATATTTTTTTTCCTGATGAAAGGAACCATGCATGTTACAGTCAACATGGTCTTTGGATGGAGAGTCCTAGTATCTTGGTGAAAGACAAATGTCTTTAGGATAACCCTCCCAGTACAACTTTAATTTTTTTTACAGAATTCTGTACATTCAAATTTCTACCTGACATTGTTTCTTGCGTATGTGTTCCATCGACTTAGTGTACAATTTCATGTGTAGTTTTACAATTTAGGATGCATTTGCGGTTCTGATGAGTCAGATTTGATGAAGCTGTCATTAAAAAACATTCCTATTGTTTTCACTGTTTGCAAGGATATGCCTCAATCTAATTGAAGTGGAGTGATTGCATCCGACTTCACGATTTTTTGCACTGCGCAAAATTCGTATCGCGATTCCAAATGCAAGGGGCTAATGTTCGTCTCTCGCTGTGAATGCTTAATCGCATTTCAGAGCATTTCACATTTTCTTTTTCATACTCCTTTTTTGAAGGAATTAGACCACAAGATTGGCAGTTTGATTGATAGACTTGTGGGATTGGGCTGTACAAGATTCTGTATTGAATGGTCTCTGCATTCATGCCTGCGGATCTTTAGCAGAGGCAAGTCAGGACTCCTGAGTTGCAGGTTGACCCAATGGATAATTAACTGGTTGCTTCACTGAAGGTGTAGGTTCAGTTCACAGCCATTAAATGCTTTGTTTCATGGACTTCCCCAAGCAAAATCCGGCGGAAGGGTTGGTCTTGTGGTAGTGTGCTAGGCTGCAAGTCGCTGGGTCCAGAGTTCGAATCCAGCTGTTTCCGGGCCACCTGGGCCTATGTTGGATGGCTGTTTCAAACATCCTTTGCCTCATTGCTGTGTCCTCCTCTTGTCCTAATTAGCCAAGTGCACAAATACAGGATGTAAAGCCCCAATCATCCATCCTTCCATCCCAGAGCAACATCCGAACTGGATTGCTTTTGTGTAGTAAGTAGAAAGGCTTGCCGTCATCTTTAACAACTCAATGTTGAGATCTGAGCTGGAAACATTATGTGCTGCAGTAACTTTCTTCAGGACTACAATATCCCAACCAACATGAATAGTGTTCTGTTTGGACTGTAAAAATCTGTTTTATATATAATGTATAAATACTTCACCAGATACTCATTTCTCTGATGCTGTTTGCGTTCAGTATCTACTGATGCAGAACTTAATAAAAATCACATTTCTGTGTAGTATTGCAAAAGCCACTGCAACTTGAAATGATTCTTTATAAATACATAAAATTCACACTTCTGTGAAGTTGTCAGTTGTGACATGCAATTTCTCAGACCCTTTGTCCAAACAGACTTTGCATCAAACATAACAGACTTTATATCTTGAGGCTATAAAAAATCATATTCTGTAACTTTTTGCTGTCAAAGAAATGTTACTCTTTTCAGATTTGAAAGTGTGGTGAAGAACTTCAAATTTTTTTCACATAAGTCAGTTTCACCTTTTTCACAATCTTTCTTTTTTTAAATAATTTCTTATAATTTCATTTCTGGTCTCATATGTGTAATGAAAAAGCCGATTACATATATTTCTTGTTTGATATATGATACCTTCGTGTCAAGTCAATGCAATAGCTTCACTGTTTTATTTTTTTCCAGATACATGCCTCATATTATTTCACACAGGGTTGTTTCAATGTAATCCCTCTATAGTACGACCAACTGTGATGTGAGACTCCCTTCAAAAAGAGGGATTTTACATAAGAATTAACCCCAAGAAGACACCGCTCCAGGCACTCCCCCAAAATTCTTATTTTGTCACAACAGAATAAGTGGTCTCCCCCCACAGATACTTCCATTTATCTCATTTCTTCTTTTTTGCAGATAAAGTCACTGTTTCCCTGCACCATTGTTGTGCCACTTCGTCAATTCTCCCAATCGCTTGAATATACAGTGGTCCCTGCGTTGTAAGACCCCCTGTTGTAAGACCGCCTTGCCTTACGTGACCACATTCCTCCCACACTAGTAGTATCTTAGTGCATTTTGCACCCCGGCGAGAGACCGCACTCCCACGAGAGACCGATTCATGGCCACAGAAGGGGCAGTCTTATAACAAAGGGACCACTGTATGTATCCACAGTTATGGGCGTCAACTTGAATATAAGTCCCCATGCAACCTTGCCATGATTTGAACATGACGGTGAAATGTACACATATATACCAATATATCATGCTTTAAATGTATTCGATAATAAATGTTGTTGTGAATTATGGTGATAGCTGTAGCTCAGCACTAATGATTTTCTGTGCGCAGGTCCAGCCAGTGAGTGTACGTCCTCGTCCTGTGAAAATGGCGGCATTTGTATCCAGGAGTGGAACAGCTTCCGATGCGACTGTGACATGACCTCTTTTACTGGGCCACGCTGCGCAGACAGTGAGTACAAATTTATTTCTTCATTTTGTAAATCATCTTTTATCAATTTTAAGTGTTGTCATCTAATAATCTTCAAAAGTTGGAGTCTGTACTTTTGGTCTGATTTTTATCCGATCATGCGCTGGGTAGCCCAATGGTTTACTTGGTATCTGCCTACTTTTAAGGTCCTCAACACTGTGAAATGTTAGGTTCTACCATTTAAGCAAATAGTTGTTTTTACATTAACATAACAATAATTGAATCATTATATATGATTAAATCCAGAAAACAGTAATTCCATTCAATAATTCTGCTTCTGTAGATTAATCAAACAGTAACTAGAAATAAATGTCATAAGGACAATGGCATGGCAAAAAAAGTCATTAAAGCTCAGATACGAATGACTGGATCTTTTTATTAAAGAAGCTTTTTTTTCTTTCAAATAAATGACATAATTAGGTCAATTTTCATGGAAACTATAAAGAACCTTCTTTGCAAAGAGCTGTAATTAAATTCAGCAAGCAGAAAAACCATTGAATGATACCTAATTCTACAAAGCAGATTTTGGGATAAATACCTGACTTAATTCCTAAGTAGGCTTGGATGGCATGACACTTTGACAGTATGGGGAAATGGGAAATTAAAATGGGTATTAATGCACTTCTGAGAGTCACTTCTTATGGAATTTGATACCCTGAGAGCTGCTGGAATAAAGCCTCTTTAGTTCATTGACACCTGAAGAGTATTTTCTGTATGGCACGCTGTGTCTAGGGTTGACCTATATAATAGATTTCATTGATGCTCTTTGCAAAATATTGTTCCGCACTGCCTTAGACCTAGTTCAAAATATTTTTGCCTGTGCTCCACAGCACCCATTCTGGACTGATTTAATAATTTGTTTGTTTCACTGACTGTTTATTCAAGGCGTATTATATCGAAAAAGAATAGAAAACTGATTATTTGGACATTAACAACTTATTGCCCAAAAAACTGTAAAGACGCATATTTTCCCGAACCGAGGTCATCGCCCTTTGCGGACCTTTCCAAATTGATCATTTGTTGACTGATTGATAATGTGAGCTGTGATTGGCTTCTATATGAAGGGTATGGCAACTTGCCTTTGGGATGCCCCCAACCTGCAACATGGGGAATGACTTGTTCAGCTCAATTTGAACGTCTCAATGAACAGCCATTTTGGGGTTTCCTTGTTGCTGGCTTTAGGGATTATCTTTGAACACCAAGGAACAGAAGACAAACAAGCAGGAACACATTTCAGTGATAAGTTTTGGTTTTTGAACTCAATCCGTGTAATATTAGGAATTGATCATCGTACTATTTAAGGTTTACATCTGACACAAATGTCAGCAAATTCAACAAATCGCTGAACATTATAGATGCGGCAAAGCTGGTATGAGAGTCCAACATCGTTCCCAATCTAGTAAGACAGGTTGTGAAACTACTGAAAACAAAGATGAGAAAGCAACGAAATTATCAGTATGCAGATCTATGGATATATGATGCCAAACGAGAAAAATCAAGAACTTTAGAAAAGTAACCAAATCATCACATTTGCCGAAGCAGTTAAAATTTTAGAAATAACATGCGCAAGGCACTTTAAACATTCTGCACATCATCATACTGATCTGAAGTCCTGGTTATCTTGTTAAACTGTTATATTGCTAACAGGGCATAAAAAGGTAGCAACACATTGATGAAGCATGCAGCAATGTTTTGTCCTAATTGCTGACCTCTTGTTGTTTTGACAGATTCTCAGCTAGATTTGGGTTGGGGAAGCCCCTCAATGACATCACGGGACTCCCTCTTTCCATTTTTCTAGGATGGTTTTCCTGGGTCTCTAAATTGGTATTTAAACAATGTGTATGTTCCTGCAAAGTTGATCAACAAAATAATAGGCATATTAAACCCTGTGTGCAAAGTTTGAATGAAATTGGTGCAGTATTTTGGTCCACAAGATTCCAGAGATGGACTGTAACAATAGGGCAGAATGCCCTAATAAAAATGACTCTGTATATACAATAATATGTGAAACCATGTTAGTATTTTTTAAGTTCCTGTGTATGAATTTTAGTTACATCGAGGGCCTTATCATTGCCATACCAGACACACCCTCATTAAGATATACGTAGGACCTTGTGATAAAAAACTAAACCTAGCAAATCTAACATTGATTCCAAGCTGGTCTAAAAATAGCACCCGTGATCTGTCCTTAGAACCAAGCAGGGGGTTATTAGCTGTTCAGACTGAGGCACCAAGGACCCCCACTGGCCAGCCAAGTGAAAATCACCCAGATCCTCTTATTTCATTATCAAGAAACTGTTACCATGGCAACTGTTCTGTTTTCACAACACTGTTTTGTTTACTATTGTACATATCTTTGGAGAATACGATAAGACTTTGTATCCATATGAACAGTAAGGGGCCGCCATTTCATCTCAACGTGGGGGGGGGGGGCTGGGAGTTTCTTAAATACAACAAGTTTTGGTGAAATACCTAAACTTTTCTGAGCAGTCTTGAAATGAATAATTTCTGGTGGCAGTTTTTCTTAAGAAGGCGATGCTTGATTTAGGAATGAATATTCGGGGACTTTGCGCGCTTGAAATAAATAATTATGGCCCCGATACCGTGAAATAAATAATTTCTCAATGAGGAAAACTACAAGTCCCCCCTGGTTATTAAATGGTCGTCCCCCTAAAGTGCCTGAAAACTATATGTTGACAACAACTCCAAGCCCCACTCAATATCTAGCGATTGTCCTCCAGTTGGCAGTTGATGTTGATTAAATTGAAACAGAAGTACAGCTATCTTTTTACATCTGCACACGATATTCACCCAAGCGAATTTAGCACAAGAAGTGGTAACTAACATCTACAATCTGTGCAATGTTGGTCCCAACAACAAGTGCCTGAGGAAAGAAACTGTGGCCTGTACCTATTTTGTGATGTCCCATGTCATTCAGTTGACTTGGACACTTACAAATGTGTCCAAATGTGCCCCATGTTCATTGTTTAGCGTCCCAGTGAACCCCGATATGACTTTTATAAAATGCTAATTCTCAGGCACCAGTGAGTGTGTTTATCAGGATAGTAATTTCGTAATATATATCAGTTCGTTATGATTTATCATTTGAATACAAGCATTGAGAAAGTCTCGTTGTTCTTGGTTTGTCCAGAGGATGGTTCGAATTGAACACCTCTTAATTTAGTTTAGTATTAGGAAAAAAAAAACTTGTTCTCACCATACTTCTGCATGTGGCTGTAGTTTGCCAATAAAAGGATAAAAACATCAGGTGGTGATTTGCAAGATTTCATGGCACTACAATATGATATGCCTTGTCAGGAATCAAGAAAACTTCACCATCCCATTGTGCCTCGCGTCCCCCTATACTTAAGTTACAACTTCTGCACAAATTTAATAAACCCATCGTTAATTTGATGACTTGTCGGCACACTTCTATTTTATTTTAAAGACAAATCAAATATTGCCACCAGCTGCACTACAACTACTTTCATACACAAGAAGTGAAAATTATATGAGCTGTCAAAAAAACAACTTTGCTTGCCTTTAAAACAGGTCAACAAACAACGAGAAATCATAAAAAAATTATAATGACTCCAGCCGTCGGGCACTAATTAAAGCACCTGACGCGGTGCTGTCTAATGATCAGTTTTCAAATTACGACCCTTGTGGACAATTTCCTTTGAGGAACGTTGGTCTGAGGAAGCATTAAACCTCCAATCCACACTGGACCCAACGTTTGAAAACTACGTATTTTGTCGACAACTTGCTACGAGATTACTACGTACGTATATATCATAAATGATGCGTATTTCTCCAACATTTCTTTACAACGTGGCCCCCACGTTGAAGGAACGGTCGTTATACGCCTCTGGGGCGTCAGGCGTGGCACGCCAGCCCAGCGCGCTGTGTCTTGCGCATGCGCAAACATCGGACAAGAAGCCAGCCATGGCCACCGCTGTGTTGATTAGATTTATATCGGTCTAGAACATCATTTATACCACCGTAACGGTTTATTTAACCATGGCCGATTGATTCTAGGATGTGTATTGGTTAAATGACTCCTTCGGATGGACTCTAGCTGCTGTGTATGTCTCACAGTCAGCCTGTCAATCGGCGATGTGAAGGATGTGGATTCTCAATAGCGCTCGCACTTCGGAATTAAATGGACTATATCTTGATAAATATGACCTGGGATTTGGTTTTAAGAATGGAATCCAACGTATAACATCTTTGGGAAACATATATATCAGCGTTACAGTGGAATACTGATGTTCTGGACCGATTGCTTGTGTGCAGGATGTACATGAATTCGTCATTGTCAAAAAGCAAGCAGGGAGGCGCCGGCCAGGGGCAGATCGATCGGATGGCCCGGGGGACTGCCGCATTGCTTCAGGCGGACCCAGCCATCCGGCTGCCCTGCCCAATCAGAAAAAATAAATTAAATTTGATTAAATAAAGCCCTTCGATATTGGCCCTCATTATGGTTGAATAAAAAAAGAAAGCTCTCATATGATTTTACTGCAGGAATTTTTTTTTGGGGGGGGGGAGATTTTTTTTTTTTTTTGAGAGGATGGGTGGTTGGTCAATTGATTGTTGGAGATCTGCAAAGAGAAAACACAAATTAAAACAGTGAAGAGAAGAGAAAAACAAAAAACAGAGAGAGATAGAGAGAGCAGAGCCAAGCAGCAAGCACTGAAGGTGGCTCCAAAATTGGCAGACTTTTCTTCCTTGTTTTACCAAGCAGTCTGCAGTCCATTGAAGGACTAAAATAAATAAGAATATCATATGGCTAGTGGAAATACTCGCTTCTCATTGGCTGACAGCCGTGCAATATTCTACGATATTGCACGCATTATATTGCACGCTCATTTTAACATGTGAAAGATTGGACGGACCTGAGAGGAAGCACCACGTTTCAGTGCTGCTGCAGCCACAGATTGACAAACAATTTGTGTTTTCCCGTTTTAGTAAAAAGTGCACTGTACAACAACGGAGGCAGTTAGAAAGCTGGTTTTAGCGGCAAAAGATGCGTCTATTAAAGGGCTATTGGGATATATACTTTTCGTATTGATTATTTTATTTGCTTGATCAGAATAAAGCAATAAGTGACCGAAAAACAGCGTTTTTGCCGATTTTTCCGTGATTTTTTAGTGTTTAGAGGTCTAAAGTCTGCTATAAAGTTTCAGAAAAAAATCTAAAATAAAATCCATCATCAAGTAAACCATTTTTCCATTCCGAAAGTGTGAACATTTTTTTTGTGAGTGAAATATTTATTGCCTTTTGACGAGATACATTTTTAAAAGGCGGATCAAAAGAAACACAAAAAGAGTTTGGACAAGGAATTACAGCCCTTTTCTTTGCATTTGACACAAAAAAACCATATGATATAACAGTTATTGCACATCACCTCGTGCAATATCAGTTTTTATGGCACCTCGGTGACTAATATTGCACTCGGGCTGCGCCCTCGTGCAATATTAGTCACCTCGGTGCCATAAAAACTGATATTGCACTCGGTGCTGTGCGATAACTGTATAATATTCACTTACCTTGTAAGGGATTAATGCTGCAACTCTGAAGAGTTGGAAAAATCCCAATCCAAATTGGCCTGCTGGATAGGTGGCATTCAGTTGCAAGTAGGCTCAGTTCAACTCCGGTCTTAACTGATTCTCTCTTGCTCGTTTGTGGTTGAGCAGTACTTCAGATTTTTTTTTGGTCAATCTAATCTTTCGCATGTTAAGAGATATATATTTTTTAAATTTTGTGACTGGTGCATCTACTATCTCTTCATGGCTTCATTCAATCATCACCAGCAAGCATCCTGTTGGAGTTTTTATAATATCAAAGTTACCAGATAGATTGGAATAGGTATGAAATAGATGGCGCTACAAGGCTCTCTGGGAATCAGGATCCTAGGTTCTGCAACTTTGTGCAAACCTTCAACAAACCTTTGGCAGACACGTATGATCAGACGTTTGCCTTGAACATTACTTTCAAACGTTGTCCATACATATCAAAAACACGTTGGAGAAACCTTGGAACTTACGTATTGCCAAATGTGCGACTATACCTTTGATAAACCTATGAAACAAAGGTATGGTCATACGTAATAGTCTGAGGTTGTAAAAACCTCTCAAATGAATGTTCGACAAACCTATGAATCAAAGGTATGGTCATATGTAATAGTCAAACGTTCTTCAAACCTCAATAAGAAAGGTATGACTTACGTAACATTCTGAGGTTTTAAAAACCTCTCAAATGAATGTTCAACAAACCTATGAATCAAAGGTATGGTCATACGTAAAAGTCGTAGGTTGTAAAAACCTCTCAACCAAAGGTAGACTTACATATGACTGACACGCTTAGCCAAACGTTACAACCAAACGTTCTTCCAACCTCTCTCCCAAAGGTATGACTTACGTGTGACTCCAACGTTAGGCCAAACTATAAAACAAACTTTCTGCCAACCTCTTACTAAGGTTAGGACCTACGTTTGGTTTTCCATCTGATTGCAACGTTTGGAAATTACCTTTGCTCTACCTTTGTCATACGTCGTTTGGCCCAACGTTTGATTCTAACTAAAATAATTACGTAGTGAAAGGTTTGATTTACGTTGCTGCTCGGGAGGGGAAGACTTTAATTTGCTTCTTGAAACAACAGCTCTTTTGCAACTTTTTGCTGGAGAAGTGAGTCAGGGAGTGCCCTGCATATCATTTAAGCGAAAGTGCGGACACTGACTGGTCAAAAAAATATTTCCTGAAAAAAGTTTTCCAAAAAAATTTTTAATGTTTTCCCTCGAACATTTTTCATTCTTTTTTTTCTAGAATATCTATTTTCCGCTCGATTTCTTTTTGTCCTAATTTTGAGAAATAGTATATTTACAATTTAGTGTCTTTAAAGTTTTATATAGCCTATATCATTTGGGTCCAGGACACCAGGCGGTGCCTCGTTATGCTTTGGCATTTACATAATATTATAATTTTACTACACGTGTTAAGTACTATGTCAGCAAAAAAAAAGTTTTGTGTGGGTACGATTTCTTTCGTGTCAAACTCCGATCTGTCTTGAAAGGGTCGTATTGTTCTTTATTCGTAGAACCATCTTCTTTGTAACAGATCTAACAAGTAGGAAATAGAAAAGATGAAAGTAACGGAAATTTAGCACGCCAATTTGTAATGTCCCATTGGTCTCTATTGATTTATTAATTAGGTTGTAGGCTTCTAAAAGATATTTCGCTCCATTAAGTACTAGACTTTGATTTTTCTTTTTTCGCGCCAAATGGTCTGTCGTCTGCTTTGCTTGATGTTTGATGCCAGACTTGAAGTAATTGTCTAATGTCTGTGCTTTAAGAAGAGTGTAAACCTGTACAGATGTATTTAAGGCTCAGATTTCACTGTAATTATAAGTGATTGTACTGCCTAAATTTATGTCACTGCATCGCAGCTTTTTCTGTTTTCTAGTTACTCTTTGTATATATGGAAAATGTATAGACACAATTATTAAATTTTATAAAAGGCTGGCCTGATGAATGTTCAAAATTATTCAAAGAGGCGCTCAAAAATAGTAGGCATATATGCAGTGAGTTGGATAGAAAGCAATGCAATTTTCTTCACAAATTATAATCTTCTCTTGGGATATAAAATTGAATACAAAACGAGTAGGTCTAAAGGCCTATTCAATAACTTTTAAACCTACACTGTAGATTGGATTGAAAACAAGACACATATTGCTTTATTGTCGTCTCATCATTACATCTGCCGTTAATGACAGACCCTTGGAGTGGAGAGAACCCGTAGAAATATTACTGACCAATGGCTGGTTGACGTTTTTGTGACATTGACCATGTAATGATGTGTTCCTGTTGCGGTTAGCAAAGTGAGTGACGACATTGTCCGTACAACATCTATTATTTTCCTAGTGTAGAAGAAAGGGGCATGTAGTTTACTTTTGAAAGAACCAAAACCAGCCTCAGTCAGTTCTATAAATATTTTTTCTTCAGATAAATCACACTCTTGTATCTAGTACAATTATGTCAAGTCTAAATGCTTTATTGGCCTACTACTGAGTGGTGACATGAACTTGATAATATATAATAAATAGGCCTACCGAATAAGACACTATCAAGGATGTAATGCATTTGCGACTTATTTGTGTTTGCAGCTCAACTTCTTTACTATATTTCTTAAACTAGTATATTTCTGCAAATTTTGGTCTTTTTGAAAGTTGTTATGCTATAAATCACCATGTGTATTTATTTATGAATTGGTGATTCGAAAGTGATTATGATTTTGGTGCGCGTTCAGCCGTGGCAATTAAGGTTCATAATACTTCTGATTTAGCCTGATTGGTCATCAATAAGGCTTAATTAACGTGGCTGGAAGTCTGGGACCAGCTCAGCTCAACGGAAACCAAGTTTACAAATTAAATTTTAAAGTATTAGTTAGTATTTAGTATTATCACTGATTTGGAGGGTTCTAACTGACAAAATGCATGTTAGGAGCGGACAAAGAGGTGTCTAACTGACTTAGACATCATAGACCTATACTTCTTCTATTATTTGTTTAAACTTATAATTTCAGCAAAATAAACCATAATCTCATTGCTTGTTTGTTGTTGTTCCATGACCCCCATGTAACAAGCCCCCTGATTGGTCAACAACCCACCTGCATAATGTGATGTTCACCTGTGTGCGGTGGTGTGTGACAGGCAGGTCAATAACAAAAGTGTTATTCATTGATCAGTGAATATAACATTTGTTATAGACCTCCCTGGAAAAAATATTTCCAAAAAAACAATTTCCCAAAAAAAAAAATTTTTTTAAAAACAAATTTTTCTGAAAAGAAAAAAAATTTCCGAAAAAAGAATAATATCCGTTAAAAAAGTTCCTTAGCAGGACGCTAACAGTAACATGCAATATGGTCAGTTAGATACTGGTTTTTCCAATGGTAGCCTATTAGTATCTTGGTGATGTTTAAAGCCGTTTAAAGGATATTGCTATGCCCTTTGATCAAATTTACAAAACGTTCTTAAAGTCAAATGGTCATAAAAATCAAAATGTATTTGTGCACAATCCATTTCAAGATTTGGATTTTTTGTTCTTTTCTTTTTTCCAAAGTCGTTTTCAAATTTCCATTTGGCTGTCTGACTAGACATTGTCCATCTGGCCGTCTTAGAAAATGACCAATATACTTTAAAAAAAAAAGAAGCATTTATTGTTTTAATTACTATCAGATTGTCAAATTAATTTGAATGACTCACAACTGAGTTTGCCTATAAATATTCATAAATATAATTGTAATAATTGAAAAACACCGAAGCAGAAAGTGTTACTGTGAATTTCACGCTTTTCACCGTTAAAGTAAATAAATTAGTGAGACACGTGGATGATCAGAAAATCAAGAAGTGATAAATGTACAGTGAGAGGTTGGGTATAACTTGGTAAAAAGTAATATTATACAGATATGGACTGCGGTTGAGGTCAATATCAGGTTTTACGGACCTGATCGGCGATATTCACCGAGGCTGAAGGTCTAGGTGAATATCACAAGGTCAGGTCCATAAAACCTGATATTGACTGTAGCTGAAGTCCACAATTGTTTTGTTTCATGATTAAACACATAAAAGTTGTTATTCAGAAGCCTGAAGTCAGTTTGTGTTTTTTCTGAACAACATCTTTTTAATGTATCTCGTCATAAATCAGTAACTACTGGACTGTCAGAATTTGTTTTACATTTTTGGAATCTAGAAGTAATGACCTCAATGATACATATTTTTAATAATTTTATTTCAAAAGTTTATAGCAGAGTTTTGACATTTAAACACAGCTATATCGCCAAGAAACTGTCAAAATTGGGGACTTTTGTCAGGAAATGCCATATCGTAAAGCCAATAATAATTTTATCTTTAGTAGTCAAAGTTAAAATTCTTACTGCATCACACAAATGCGCAACTTCTGACGCCATAAGAAGTTTTGTTTCTTTGGTACTTTTTGAGAAAATGATTTTTTCATAAACTGCGAAAACAAAAATTGTTTCTTCATTTGTGCAGCTGCAGGTCACAAAAAGCAGGTGCTGCCTCTAAGGTCCGACCAATCTTTTGCATTGTGAACTGTCAGGTGAATAACATCTTTACGGGAGGTGAATATCATGATTTTCTCGACCAATCAGAGCGCATGTGGCAGGGGAGTCATGGAACAAAAAGGAATGTGCCCTGTTCCTGTATATATTAGTTTGATCGAGTACCAGCAGTTCAGCTTATGTTGTATTTGTTATTTCACATTCGAGGATATAACAATTCTTCCTATTCCTATTCATATTCCTTTTGGGTCTCGAGTTAAATTCCTGGTTTGACTGTTCGGTGTTCAAATTTAACACTGCTTTAACCAACCCTTGTGATGAGAAGCATCCCTTGGCCTTACAGCGATGCGCCATACCAATCGACAATCTTTGTGCCCATTCTTGATTTTCAAATAAAAAATGTCCTCTATTGGTATATCCACCTGGCTTTAGTTTCAGCACCTGCAGGCTCAAAATCTGATATCCCCCTTGTGTCCTTATTAGGCTACAGAGTGTAGGGGAGAGCGGGGCACAGTGAGACGGCGGGCACAGTGAGACAAAGCTTGTAGCATCTACCTGGTACTGTTTACAGCTCAACCCTTTTTGGTATAGTACAAAAATTAAGTAAGTGAGAGACTGTCCTATATCCTGAATGCCTACACAGCATATCGAGAGTGGAATTTCTTTTTTTTGGTTTTTAGCCAGTAAAAGTAAATAATTTTGCTAAAGGACTTTTTGTTATAATTCCCAAGAAAAATGGTATGATGCAAATCAATTGCCAGGGATTCAAACCTTGGTTATTTGTCTTATTTTAGTGAGATGACAAACCACAATGCAGGCATCCGGTCCGCAGGATTCAAAAATTTTATAAAGATACCTGTGTGGGGCACAGTGAGACAGTTTGAGGCGGTGCACAGTGAGACATCACAAAATACACTCGAAACGACCAGAATGTTATGCATGGTCCACAATTCACTATTAAAAACAATATTCCTGCTATAAACTACTGATTTTAGTGAGTAATATCCACAGGGAAGCATAAAAGAAGACATTTGATTAAGATGTAACAGGTGCGGCATGTTAAATAAGTCGTGCATGTGTCCCATGCGATGAAGTTTCAAAACATGCTCAAAAAAGGACATAAAAAATCACCTAGCCAGCTGCTTTTATTAGAGTACAGTAGTTTCTGTAACAAAAATTGATAGAACAATTCTGCAGGTCCTGATGATTGGCGGTTATGGCAGCAGATGCCCTGTCTCACTGTGCCCCGCCCACGGGGCACAGTGAGACACTTAACGAGCCCCGACATAACTCAAAGTTTCTCCAAACCTGTAAAAGGTAGGAACCTGAAACTACTTGACAATATACCCAACGTCATTATCTATAATGTGGACCTGATCTCATTTTTCTCGTTACTGCCAACATTTTGGAAGACTTGAAAATAAAAAAAGTGTCTCACTGTGCCCCGCTCTCCCCTATCAATACAGGACGTAAAGACAGATCGTCCATCTATCATAACACCTGCGATTAAAAATAACAAAGAAGAGCAACATATACTTTTCCACTTATCAATGCAATAAAAAATCTAAATAAGCTTAAAATCATGTTCCAAACTGAAACTCAAAATGAACATTCGAGTACCACCTGAATATATGTATAACCAGCCCAGAGAACATAGTTTCTTTTCTCTACAACAAAAGTTGTTCATGGGCCAGGACAGCTTGCACAAATCTTGAAGTAAAGAGTCTTAAGACGAATCTCAGAGATTGTTTATGATGATACATCGTCCAGTCCAGTCAAGTCTTTTACTAATTGGACAATAAATCCAGGACAAATAGACAGGGGATTTTTCCCACTTTGTCTTTTAGTTCTTCTTTATACCATTAGAGGGAGCTGTGGCTTACTGATGCATTGTGAGATAAGCTGGAACCAGATGATGTACATGTTAAGTACACTTTAACCAGACAGGTGCATTCATTTTAAGGTTCGGAAAAGAAAACGGATGGTTATGCTGTAGGAAATTAATTTGAAAAAGAGAGGCATAGCTTGAAAGTCTAGATGATGCAAATTACATAGTGTTTTGGTTTTAACCTGAAGGCCCACTGTCCCAATATGCTATAAATGTCCGAAACAAAAAATGTATACATTGCGTATTCATAATATTTATGGATTCAACTTGGCCTGCAGGCCTATTTAATGTACATTGACCAACCAAAAAATATAACTACCATGACGCTAAAATTCTAAATGTTAAATGCAATAAATTATGAGTCAAGGTAAACAAAAACAGGCATTTACATAGACCGAAATATGCGTTTTGAGTCAGCCTTTGTCGGACAAGAATTTACAGTCAAAGAATTAAGAGTACTTACGATGAAGTCTTACGTACTGCCTAGAAATTTGATATGCAAAATGAGTGGCCGGCCGCACAATGAAAGTGGCACTTTTTGTGTCACCATGCTGATGATTTGTCATGAGCATGCCTTATACTTCCAATGTTAATTTGAATCATTTGATTTAAGGAGACTAATCCACTTATATTGTTGGTGAAAGGCAAACGAAAGGATTATGCATCTGATTTTTACTCTAACAAATTGACAAATCAAATGGCCCTTCTTGATCATGACTAATCAAACAGCTTCTATGTTTCCCATGAACGTAGAGAATATGACACTTCATCAGCTATCATGAGTCGCGAAGTGCCATTTCCACAGTACTACAGTCCTCTCTTTCTGCGTATCTAATTTCCTGGCTGTAAGCTATTTGTAGATATCAATGACTGAAATGAACTGTCAATCTGTCATTGGGTAACTTACGACCTCATTGATGAGTGGTGTTACTGATATGGTGAGGTTTCCTGCATTTCAACTATGGAACATGACCTCACAACTACTTATGAGTCATACATATAATACAGAATAACATGGCAGGAATAGGGATGGGTCATTCCACAATAACTGAGCCTTTTGTGTCACTCAAGCAGTTTTCAAAATATCTGAAATAGGGGTCTACACCGGTTCATTAAATAACGGTCATACCGGTTCAGTCTGATCGATTCCCGAACCGGTTTGCGAAGCAGCACTTGTGGTACGGTTCAATTATGCCACATCCAGCTAAAAAAGCAGTTTATTGCCGAGTTTTGACAGAAAATATCCATAAAATTGTGAACTGAACTCGAGAAGATTGTCATCTGCTCTAGTGCGTGATGAACTTTCCGGGCAAAAAATTCGGTTTTTCGGTAGGCAGATTCTCTAAATTGCGGATTGGCCCGAATTTGCGAACTGACAGTGCGAATCGTGTATCGATCAAGTGTATCAATGATACGCATCGTATCAAATGTCGGCAACGATATAGAGCCCTAATCTGAAATATACCCAAAAAGTAATGTCACAGAAAATTGTTCTTCAATTACAATGTGTTTTTAAACATGTCAAATCAATATAGATATTTGTTGAGGGTCTAATGAGTAGTGGCAAGAGGTTGGGCGAGGTCTGAACTTGGCAGAAGCACTGCAGAAAGCTGCAGGAAACAACAGAAGTGCAGAAATCCTACAGAAGTACGGAAATCCTGCAGAAAAGATCAGAATTGCTGAATTTCTGTAGAACTGAAACTGCAGTTTCCTACATAATTCTGTAGAAAATTGCAGAATTCTGTAGAAAATTGCAGAATTCTACTAAAATTACAGAATTCTCCTGTAAGTGCAGAACTGCAAACTTCTGCTGATTTTTTACAGATATGCAGAACTCTGACAGGACTGTGCAATTCCCTGCAGAAGGTGTAGGAACTTGCAAATTGTGTGCTGACCTGAAGGATTGCAGAACTCTCTAGATAGAGTAGCGCGGGGCATGCAGTCCCCCTTAACTTCGAGGTGCGATTTGACCTACTTTTTGTGGTCGATTATTTGAATGCATATGCTGTCAGGAAGGGATCACTTGACTCTACTTATAACTAGTGACACAAATGTCTACCAATTTTAATAAAGGAGTTACAGCCCTTTTTGTAAAAAAATTAAAATGGCCTTCTTACCCCAACCATTGGACAAGAAGACCCCTATTATAATCCTATGGCAGTTTTTTTTGCGAGCGCATTAAGCTTGAAAGTTATTTCTTGTGGTTCTTCTATCATGTTGTCATTCTATTCACTTTTTCTAAATTTCAGAATTTTTCTGTTCATACATTTATTTTTTAATATTTTTTACCCTGTTTCAATTTTGGCCAAATTTTTTCTATTTCGATTAGCTATTCTATCAAGATTTAAGGTAAAGTACACATTATTAAATGGTTCCTGAAGCAGCTTCGAGGCCTCAGTGAAGGGGGCGCCATGCCCCACACCATGAGGGGCCTCTCGCCCCAAACCCACATATTTTAATTTGACCTCAATGTTTTGAGGTATAATGCAAAAAACATGATCCAAATCATATTTATGTGATGGTCATAAAGTGAACCAATGCATATATCCATTATACTTTAAAAAATTTCCAAAGTTATTTCTGACAACCACTTTCAAAGATAAATTAAAGTTACAAAAACCATGCACCTTTTTTTTTGTTTCTTGAATTACTACTATGGTTTGGTGCTGTTTGCCTTGAAAATTTTTGACGTCACCTAAAAAGCCTCTGGCTTCAATCCTATAAATAAGAAAAAGCACCAAAAATGTAGGTTTAGATATAACCCTGGGGGGCCTCTTGCCTAACCCGGGCTTCTTGCCCCGACCTACTCTACTTCGGGAATGTGTGCATGCAGTACTGTACAATTCCTGAAGAAGTGTAGACTGTAGGAGTGTAGGACTCTTGCAACTTGCAGAGCTGCATAATTCTATAGCATTGCTGAAAGAAATTTATTTAATATACTTCTCTTGCACTCTCTCAATCCTTCATTGGTCCCCATTTGCTTGGATGCTGACTTGGCGAATCATTGATAACAAAGCTTTCTAAAAATTTCGATTAATTGTTTTTTTATTAATCTACTGCAACTAAAATAGCCACATATATTAGTTTTATGCTGAAAATAGACACTTAAGATACATTTTATGCTGAGACTACTTTACAGACAACAGGAATCCTTGAATCGGATATTCCCATCGTTGTAAAAAGTCTTAAGATATAGTCTTAAAGCACCTTGCAATAAATTAATTGATGAACATGTGATTTAATGGAAACTATGATGTCATGCTCTTTTTATTACCTTGCCGTCACAATTTGGGAAAGGGAACTCACCAATCATTGACCTAAATGTTGTGAGCCTAAATATTATGAGGTCTTGTGATGTCATGCTCGGGGGTGTAGATGCAGGTTTCAAGGTGCTAATTGCACAAGTGTGATTCTCATCACCTCAAGAGCATGTTAAAAAATTAATGCAATTTATGATAGACCGTATTATGTATCTCAATCCATTAGTATAGATTATTTACGATTTAGTAGTATCTACGGACAGTCTGCCAATTTTTTAATTTTCGAATTTTGTTGAATTCTGACATTGCCCCTTTAACAACAAGCTTGATGTTTTGCTCTCAGCTCCATATCAGGGTTGGGCAAGCTTCCTATAACGACTGAATAAAATTAAAATATAAGTTACACAATTATCCATCTCCTAAATGATTACTGAAACTAATATTCGCGCAGCAAAACGGCTGCAGGCCCTTTTGCGAAGCGAAATGGGCTCAAGAGAGGTTTAAAAAAATCTGTGCAGTGATGGTCTCAACATCAATGGTCGACAGAAGGAAATTAGGTCAACTGGGTCCAGCTTCTTATCAATGATTTAGTTTCAAATTGAACAAAACATGACAGATTCACCATCAAAAGTGTCTTAAAATTCAATTTTATCCTGTAGTATTCCCTGTACCTATAATTGTTATGGTGTAGTTTATTATTAGCCTTGACAAGCTAAATTGAATTATTTACATGTGATTATTTCATTTCAAAACAGACAACAAGAAAAAATAACAAAATTAAGGTTACATAATCTTTGTCAACTGATGATTATGTAACAGTGAGCAATTAATCTTCTTGCAAATCATGTTATTGTTTTTGTATTACGATACTGTATATATGTACTATTAGTATTAAGTAATATCAACAATCTAACATAGACTTGACTTTGGCAGCTTTCAGTGTTGTCTGCCCTTTTAGTTTTTACTATTTAGCCGATTATCTTTCAATCTTATGCATTTATTCAATATCTATTTATCTATCTATCTGTCTGTCTATCTATCTATCTATCTATCATATTTTTATAATATGAAAAAAAAAATGAAGTTATAGTAGGCCTAACACTACAAATCCTACAAAAACTGTGCTGTGCAACTTTCATGGCTGTGCTTTTTACATATTTTAAAACTCAAAAAGTCCAAAGTGTGAACTTTCTGATCTGTAGAGATTTTTCAACCTACTTCACTCACAATAGTCAACTGTAAAAACTGTAATTATTCTCTCTAAATCCAATCTATTACAGAACACACCGTTTTTGCTCTTTTGTCCCTATCGCCTCAAGGTTCCTTAATTCATTGAACCAATTACTTCTCAGTGTGTCAGACTGTTGCATGTGATGTTCTTAAAGCTAGTATGTCGCCTGATTAAAATGGTGTCCAATAGAAAGATTGGAGTCATATTAAACTTAACATAACTGTCAAATTCACTTAACTATCATTCTAAGCTCAATATTAGAAGTTAAATTCCATTGAACGCTTGGAACAATTTAGGATTTTCCTTTTAAAAATAGCAGATATTACAGTCTTAAAATGTTAAGGTGTACAGTGTATCTTGTATCGTTGATCGTGTTCCTTGATGACATTCCATACGAGAATGTGTAAATTTTTATAGCGACTTTATTGTGGAACCCGAAAACGAAAACAAGATCTTTCTTGATAAACAAATTGAAAAAATATATTTTGATGACATGAAAAAAAAAATCAATACTTTTGAGTGTTCACACCTTTTGCATGGCGGCGCTCACTTAAGAAATTTAAAGCTACATGTAGTATAGGCCTATTGTCGGATTAAAATGATGTCCAAAAGAAAGGTTAAACTTAGAGCCATATTAGAAGTATTGAAACTGCCAAATTAACTTTACTGCAATAATTCTAAGTTCAGCATATTAGTGTCAAGTCCTTTAAAATGTAAACAAATACTTTTTTATACCATGGAAACCCTTGTTTTGTTTAGAAATTAAGCATTGCAGGGCTCCACTTAAGTTATACAATCAATTCAACTTATTCAATTATAGAAAACACACAATAATGTTGCTTGGAAGTGGTTAATATAATATTATCTAAAATGAGTCAGTCTATGATTTACGACTGTAAGTTGAAGTTCTACATAAAGTTGGCTGACTTACTAGTTAGCTTTTTTTAAAGATGGATTAATTCCTTTTATAAGCAAAAAGAAAATCTGGTTAGAATAGGCCTGTGTTATATCTAACACGATTTCTGCAATAGATTGTTGCAAAAAATCTTGTTATTCGGGCTATGGCCTCAACATCATGTCGGCCTACACAAGTTCCAAAAAATAACCACGGTGGTTTTTGCGCAAATTCGCCTGTCCATACAGTCTAATAAGTATACAATTATCATATTGAGTAATACTGTCAGATCAAGAAACTTTGCGCAAAAACCCCTGTGAAAATAACAGGAAAATATTTTCTTGCGAAGTTGCGCCTTTAGAAATTTAAAGCTTCTTCGAAAGGATTGAATGCTATTCGATTGTTTTAAAAGAATCATTGTTAGCTAAAGCTATTGTGACTATTATTTAACAACAACAATGAACAATTGCACTCTTTGCAATTAGAGCCTTAAGTACAAGCGCCTTAAGACCTTTAAAGAGGATCTTGATCTTCTTTCTTAATTTATCGCAAATTAATATTCGCGCAGCGAAATGGCCAAAGGCCGTTTCGCAAAGCGAAACTTAGCACAAGAAAGGTTTCAAAAATCTGTGCAGTGATGGTCTCAACATCAATGGTCGACAGCAGGAAATTAGGTCAAGTGGGACCAGCTTCTTATCAATGATTTAGTTTCGAATTTAACAAAACATGACATATTCATATTCAAAAGTGTCTAAAAAATTCAATTTTCTCCATTAATATTCCCTGTATCTATTATTTTTATTGAATAGTTTTAAAATTATAAGCTTTGACAAGCTAAATTAAATTATAAACATGTGATTCATTTCATTTCAAAACAGACAACAAGAAAACATAACAAAATTAAGGTTACATAATCTTTGTCAATTGATGATTATGCAACAGTGAGCAATTAATCTACATGCAGATCATGTTATTGTTTTTGTTATCACTATTATGTAATATCAACAATCTAGCACATACTTAAATTGGCAGCTTTCAGTGTTGTCTGCCTTTTTTTTTTTTTTACTATTTAGCTGATTGACTATCAATTCTATTTATTCTTAATCCTATCCTATTTATTTGCTATCCTATCTATCTATCTATCTATCTATCTATCTATCTATCTATCTATCTATACTATATATTGTATTTTTGATCTATTTTATCTTTCTAATAGTTTCTAGTCCAAATTTCTCTCTATTTTTCTATATATCCGTCTTTCAATTTTTTTGAAACAGTAACATAACTGCCTTTTGAATATGAAATAAATTTAATGAAAGTTATGGTAAAACCATAAGTCCTAAAAAAAGTTTTAAGAGCTGCGCGAATTTCATGGCTGTGCCATTTACATATTATTCCCTGTCAGCATGCCTCGGTGGTCCAACATCGGCCCAGTGTCAGTCCAATGTCAGTAGCATCGGACCAGTTCGGGCCGACGTTGGGCCGCCGAGGCACGCTGATAGGGTTGTAGATACTAAGATTAATACTTGTATATAATATCATGCACGTCACATATAATAAATAAAGCAACTCTGAATCACTTTATCTCCAAGTTATGCAAAGACAAAAAAAAAGTATTCACCATATAAAGGAAACTAAGAAAGGTGAAGAAGGTCAAACTTTCCAAATATAAATAAAAACCAGAAAAAGGCAGCTGCACTATCACCCATTGCTTATTTATGACTACACTTTCTGTAGAAAATTTAAAGGGTCTCCTTCTACTTTTAAACTTGTTTGCTGGCTCACTGCATTAAGCTGTCTAAGCCTGCAGGTGCTGAAACTAAAGCTGGGTGGATATACCAATAGAGGACTTTTGAAGTTACTGTTGTTTTAATTATTTTCTTCCTTGTCTTGGCAAGGGTGAGGGTTTGCTCAGTGATACTGACAGTCTGTGCTTGGCTGTCTGTTGCTGGGTCCAGGGTTCGAATCCAGCTGTTGCCGTGTCACTTTGGCCGTGATGGATGGCAGTTTCAATCATCGCCTTATTGCTGTCTTTTCCTCATGTCCTAATTAGCCTACCAAGTTTATAAAAACAGGACGTAAAGCCCTGAGCATCCAGCATCCATCTTCTCTCAGTCAATTTAAGTGTTGGTAACATTGAGCAGGTTTATCAACAGACATTATTCAAATATTTCAATTTATTTCATTAAATTTAAAAACAATTCGTGTCTTTTCACTCTAGTGGGATATTTCCGCCACAAAAGTTATTTATGATAATTTTGCATGACCATTAGTTTTTGTAAATTGATATTTTCATTATCCACTACGAATCTCTATGCCCATAGACATATCTAAGATTGCTCTAATTAACATGCAAATCCGTGTGGGCCTATTCGTGAATGAAAAAATTGGTTGAAATTCAAATTATGTCATTAACTCAACATGCTGTAAGTTATCGTGAATGACAAAAAAGTCACCATATCGTTATATGATCATCATAGAAAGGACAAATTATGTACTATGTATACGAATACACATGGATCTGGTGTCCAATCTCTGAATCATCGATTTAAAATGACTTCAAATGTTACCATTATGACCATTTACTTAACCAATGGACAAATACCTTTCAGAGCCCTATGGAGTTACATATTTAGCTGACCGCACCTGGATGAAGTCCTCAGCTTTTTTGCAATTTATGGTATATTTCTAAGAAGTGTCCCAATTGCTGGTGCGGTTCACAATAAAGATGTATCTGAGTGGCAGATATAATGATGAGATGATTAACTATGTATAATATTTTCCAGGCTGTTTTTTTTAGATAACATGAAAACTTTGTATCTAATGATAAAATATGAAGATAATTTGACTAATAGCCTTATAGCACATCGCTGAATCATTATAAAAGGTTGATGGATGGATGATTGGGGCTTTATGTCCAGTTATAATCCACTTATTAGGCAAATTTGGAGGGTGAAGGACCCACAGAGGGTGATTGAAACTGCTCACCAACATAAGTCCAGGTGATCCAGCCCGAGCAAGAATTGAAACTGTCATAAATGTGGAGGCCTATATTATTGATTTAGACTCAGACTCAGACTCAGACTGTATTTATTTGGCTCAAACACATATACATGAATTTAACAACAATTATATATAAGATTTAGCTTATTATTTTATGATATATTCTCTGGAATTCATCCATTTGGTTGTCTTCTTAATGAATAATGATAGTGTCAACATGTAATCAAGTTTTGTTTCGGACTATCATTTTCGCAGTATACAACCAGTACTATATGTACACTAGAAAATACCCATTAAGAATGGAAGAGGTTATTAAGTGCTGTGCATTTGAGTGAAGCCTTGAGATTTGTGTTTAATAGCAGGAAATGTCCCAGTACAATTGTTGAGGTATTGCGGAACCAATGCATATTGATGGTACAGGGCTGAAGTTGGAGGAACTGCTGTTATTCGTGTAAATGGCCATAAAGCAGATAAGTCAAGGTATAATGAGGAATATGTTAAATATATTCCTGAATATTGATAAGGAGGTGGTGTTGGTATTTCCTAAGTATTTTTTGTATTGCAGACAATATGTAGGTTGGCCATTTATGGAAAAAGGCGTAATGAAGTGGGGCCCCCCCCCCCACAACCTACAGTATTTGCAACCTAAGGATTCTTGTTAGAGATTAAACATTTGTGCGACCTGTGGAGTGCAGGAGTGCAATAATGAGACAGGTATTTATATATAGTATTTCATGGTATGATTTGGCTTTAGAGTGCTGTCACGGTATGGTTTGGCTTTAGAGCAACTGAATGTCAGCAGTTATATTAACAGTGCACTGGCTGGATCGTTTTGGCGGGAAGGGCAACGGTGGCGCCACCCTGAAAGACGTGAGCAATAAAGGAACTACCACGCATAACATTGCAATGGAATGGTGGAATCGAGAGGGAAGTTGTAGGAGAAAGGTAGGCCAAACGTGGCTGATATGAAAGGTATGGAGAAAATAGGAAGTAAGGAGTATGAGAGGTAAAGAGGCAAGATGCAGAGATGGAATGGAGGCACATAGAAAAGGTGAGCTGGGATGACGTCATGTCACGTGCGCTAGTGTAATATTATATACGATGCATCTGGAAAACTAGGATGGGTCCAGCTTTCGAATCCAGTTCTTACAGGGTGAACTGGGCCTACATTGAACTGCAGTTTCAATCAACCTTCGCCGCATGGACATGTCCTCCTCCTGTCCTAATAAGCATAGTAAGTGTATAAATGCAAGACGTAAAGCCCCAATCATCCAACCATCCAAGAAGATGACCCTCTTCTTTGGCTGGTCTTGTTCTTGAGAAAAGCAACCAAGCGTTTTGCCTCCAGGGAGCGGGGCTGACTTGGTTGGTAGCTATTCAGGGTGCAGGGTTCGATTCCAGATCTGGTTGGGTTGGATAGTACCCATCCCTCAGTGACTATATGTGCCAGCCACTGAACTTTTACAGATTCACAGGATGGACGTTTAATTAACAGCAGCTAGATAGATAGATAGATAGATAAATATGGTAAGTGCTGCCCTCTAAGCCCAGTTCTGGGCGCTCACGAGGGTTGATTGATGAGATAGGAGAGAGAGCGGGAGTCCTCAACATGTTACACATTTACCCCATGTGAGGGATCTTTTACTTGCCCAGCACAGACACTGATGCAAAGGGCTGCCAATTGAATGCCTCATCCGATTGATATCCAGCTTGGATTTTGCTCATGAAGGTCCAATAAAAATTTCATGTTCCCACCCAGGGTTCGAATCCATGCAGGTAAAAACCTTCAGCAGAGCAGGCAAGCATTTTTTAAAAGCACTCAGCAACCCAGCTGAGAAATCTGAAGAGGTTCTACCTCAATGTCAAGGTTTTCAATTCATTGAAGAGTGTCCGAGATAGAACTGTGGAGAATTTAACAATGAACATTAATGTATTTGCTCCATATCACATGCCTGGCCCGCACTTTATTTAAAGGTTAAGTGCCTAAGGTGCAGGCCTACACTGCGAATAAACGTAAATTGTCTATAATATTTCAAAATAGTTTTTTCACCAAAATAATCGAATGTAGGCTACAGAGATTATAATTAGCAATAAATGATATAGCTATCATGATCTTCATTTAAAATCTGATAACAGTTATAGGCCTAAGCAGTATATATGGACTGCTTGTTGCGAATCTGAATAACTATAAACCTCAAGTGAAACTCAAAATTGCTACTATTGGCTACCCAGCTAAAGCACAAATAAACTATACATCTGATATATGATCTTTATAGTAAAACGAAATATGCCTGTTTTTGCATAAAGCTAAGTTATTGATCGTTGTGTTACCCAGCTTATGTATTGTATTTTGTTGTATGTTTAAATATATAAGCTTAATATCGGACTGGAGCCCTGTACAAAAGTGACTACCGTATATTTATATAGATGCAGTTTTGTCAAACTGAAAATTTATGAAGGCTTATCAGCCTTTGTCTGGGGGAATATTTTAAATTACTATGGCTCTTTAGTTAATATTTTTTAAATGTAATGCTTATCATAGATTTTTTTAATGGAGCGTAAATTTTTGAAGTTCTCCATTTAAATTGTCATTTTCTTCAAATTTATGTGGCACAACCAACTTACACTGCAAACTTTTAATTTTTACTCAGCTGAAATGATTGAGTGATACGGTTGCACAGTTCCTTTGAGCTAACATAGCTTGTTGTTTTGAGTTATGGCAACAGAAAGAATATCACAACTCAAAGCTGCAAGCCATGTTAGCTTAAGCAAATTGTGCAACCATCACTAAATAATTTGGCCTGACTCAAAATTTCAAATATTACAGTGTACCAAGCAACAATTCATTGAGATACTGCAAATACATAGTATAAGTACTATTGCTCGTTTTACAATTTCCCCTTATTACTTACAAATTTCCCTCCTTGTAACAAATTTCCCTCATTTCCCGCCAACCTCGCCAGTCTCCCATCTCCAATATACTCCGTAATTAATTATGCCGTTTCCTTCTTCCTTTCCAGACAGCATCTCTTACACCTTCGGAAGCGGAGGGGGTCTCGTGACCTTCGAGTATCCGGAAAGTCAACGGCCGGATACGAGACAGGACCAACTCGTCCTCGGATTCTCCACAAATTCCAAGGATGCCATCTTGGCTCGCATCGATTCCGGAAGATCATCCGATTACATCGAGATGGAAATTGTGAGTAAAAATGCATGAGAGGATATAGCTGTACATGTATATGTACTATGTATGTATTATGTATGTATGAATGTGGTGCAGATGTAACTTTTTGAGTACTTGTGACCTTCGGTACAAGAGCACATTGCCATACTTTCAGACTTTTTTTGGGACGTAGCCACCTGTCAGAGAAGTAGGTATAGCCTTAAGATAGAAATATAGAAAAAGTGGCATTATCTCAATCAGAATTTTGTAGACTGTTATTACAGTAAACGAAACTTAAGTGCTTTCAAAAATTCACTGGAATGTTCCTTATGAGGTCACATCCCTATCCCTGCCATGCTATTCCTTATGAGTCATAAGCAGTTTGTGAAGTCATATCCTATACTTGCAATGCCCTATGGAAATTCCACAGGCCGCTCAATCTCTTTCCCTGATACAACAGTCTCCCATCCCACACATGAAGAGTATTGGAAGGGGCAGGCTTGCAGGGAAGAGATTGAGGGGCCTGTGGGAAAGCACAGGCCGCTGGGAAAGTCACTCAAGGTGTTACACAACTCATCAATGAGGTAACAAGCTACCCGATGGCAAATTGATAGTTCATTTCAACGGATAGGGCCTGTTGTGAGGCCATTGATGGCCACCAACAGCTTTTCGTGTGCTGTAACACTCACCCATGCTGTAAAATTTAAAATTAGGAGTCGGCTTAAATGATTGAGCGGATGGTTGCAAAATTCCTTTGAGCTTACATTGCTTGTTGTTCAAAGTTGTGATGATCTATCTGTTGTCATAACTTAAAACAACAAGCTGTGTTACCTCAAAGGAATTGTGTCACCATCTCAATCATTTAAACTGACTGAAAATTCCAATTTTACAGTGCATAGGATGAGTTGGCTCAAAGTTAAAAATATTTTATTCCATAATTTTATACTTTAGCATGTAGTTGTACCACCACCTTCAAAGAATGGCACCAAGAAAAATATTCAACACATGGGATCATATACATGTTGGATGATTTCATTTATATTCCCCCATGAGATGAGATAGAAGTTAGAAGTCTATATTAATGGTCAATATCATGTGACTATAGTCATATCACAACTTTTGAGCCTTTTTTTTAACTCTGTGCTTTTCCTTCTTCCAAGTATTTTGTTACTGAAGGTTTTGGTAGATTTTGTTACATCAACAACTACCCCAGTACCTACATCTATGTTTTACTGGAACATAGTTTTTGGTCTATATTTGGACACGTAGGCAGACGTATAAGAACTACCTCAGTACTATTTCAAAGAATCCAGAAATTTAATACCTTTCTATATTTGACTATTTTAATCTTAAGAAGATTTTTTCAGTCAAGCTTGCCTTTTAATTATATTGTTTCTTTATAGATATGCCTGTGCTGCAAATAATGTGCGCTTACAAATCTGATTTAATCTCCTACTCCCAGATATAGTAGAGGAACGTGCCATAGGTTCCGTGACCAATTTCTCCGACTCAATTTTTCGATGCAAATTCTGTTAGATGGGTTCAAAATAAGAAAATTTAGCGAGGGTACCCCTCTCAAAAGTTCGGGCTAACTCCACCAGCCGCCATTTTCCAAAATGGCCGCCAAAATTCAAAATTGGCCATAATTCCACTTCTATTTGGCCTAGAGATTCAAATTTTGGGTCAAAATATAGGTTTTAAGGGTCAAGAAACTCAATAAACATATTCCTAAAGGTGTCTGCCCAACCTTAGTGGTCATAATCCAATATGGCAGCCAAAAAGGCTGACGAAAATGGGTAACTCACAATTCCTGTATCATAAGCTCAAAATATGGAGTTGGACCTTCATACAATATGTTAACATACCTCAGAGAAGTCAAATATTGTGATTAATGATTTGTGTATTCAACCCCTATGGTACCATATCCAATATGGCCACCAAAATGGCCATTAAAAATGCCCTAAATCTCACTTTTATCACAACGAAGCCAATATTTTGTCTTTTGTTTGATGAAAACATCAATATATGTACTTTAATTGTCCAAAACAACTGACTCATAACAATTTATAAGATTTACACACAAATCTGTTCTAATAATCCAATTTGACTGCCAAAATGGCAGCCCAAATTACTCAAAATATATCTCAATTTTACATAAATAATTGGTCTACATTGGTAATCTTGGCATTAATATAAATGTTTTTAATTGCCAAAGAGTTCTGTTATCAGTATTTGACAAATGAACACACTACCCTATGGTTAGAGATCCAATATGCTGCCAAAAGGCCTCCCAAGAAGGTTCAAATGTGAATTTTTATCACAATTTATTATTGTCATGTTTACTAAATATCAATGTGAAATGGTCTATGAATTTCTTTGTTAATATACAGATTGTTCGCACTTAATTGATTGGCAACATTTGAAGCTTCTGTCATTGTTAAATGCAATTGGACTGCCCATTTGCAATAAAGATTACGTATTTAATAGCAATTGAAAGGATCGTGTCATCAGTTGAATAACATCTACCTTTGCGGTCTTAGAATGCATCCCTGAAGCATGGCTGATCAGCTACTGACCTCTGTGTCATTTGTCAGGTAGTAGTCTGCCTGTACTTAACATAGGCTGTATTATTGTATTTATAACAATTTGTTGTATTTCTGGTCTGTGGTTGCTAGGCTATGAAGTGTCTTGTAGTAAAAGTCACTGTAAAACTATTAAGTTACAGTAATATCACTCATAGGGAATTGGAGAATGTAATATCAACCTTACTGCATGATGAGAACTGAATACTTCCTCCACATAAACCCACAAAGAATGAAGAGATTCCTGAAGGTCTAATTCTGTCATCACATACAAACAAATCATTAATTTGTGGGTTGTAAAAACATCTTTTTATAATCATTGACAATTTAAAGTGAAAGAATATAACAAATTATCGAGGCTTCTACTGTCAAAGAATGGTTATGCCAAAGTTTCAAATCCCAATACACTCTAACTTGACATGTGAGGCAAATACCACAGTTAAAAAGTTCAAGTTTGGCAGGAAGATCACTTTTCTGGACATGTGACTGCTGTACCAATTGGAGAGACAAAACAGTTGAAATTAACATCAAATTCAAATTCTCTGATATGGCTCCCAGTTAATAATAGCTGTTTGTAAATCATTGTAAAACAGGAAACATTTTAGGATATTGTTAACATGATTCTTTCAATGACCATTCAGCAATGGTTACATCTGAAACCTGATTGGATAAGAGACTGTAGCTTGTCGTAATTGGGAATGGTATAGGTTGTTGGCTTTGCTGTAGCTACGGCCCCTTGATAATATATTTAAGTAGCCAATTATATCCTTGTAAAAGATTCATGTAATATGTTGTCAGTAGAGGATGGTTGCAATGTGTGTAGCAACATCTTATGAGAATTACACATATGTGCAGGTTGTCAGGGAATTTCTTAGGAGAAAACTCAGTTATTTAAAATTTAAGTCAAATTTCTGGAAGGGGTTGCTGACTGGGAGACTGGGGAGTAGTTACAGAAATTCTTGCACAATCTGAAAATGCATGTCATATTAGGGTTGTTCAGAATCAGACAATTTTTGATTTTCATATGTTTACAAACTTTTTCCCATGCTTTTGACCCTGCTGAAGCCAAATATCACAACCATTTTGGTCTCAGATGATTGGAAGCATTGCCACATTGAGCCTAAGTTTCATCACTCGGGCACCCAAAAAAACGCAATTTTCGGGCATAATATTCTCACATTTATGGCTATTACTTCTGAACTATCCAACATATAGTGAAGATTATGGCTCCAAATGAAAGCTGAATTAATGTACTATGTTCCCCGTTACAACTTTTATGTTTACAAGTATATTTCTATTGCCACATTGAGCTTGAAGGTTTCGGAACCTCATTTTTTCTACGGGAATGGTTAGTTCTTAGTCTTTACATTTGAACTATATAACATAAATCAAACATTTTAGCACTAAATTTAAGCTTATTAGATCTACTATATGTCAATAATTAATTTTTTATTAAAAACATTTTAATTTATCCAGAAACAAACAGTATTAAGCACAATGTTCAATTTGTACTGGTATATGAGAAAAGGAAGTTAACTTGTCCGACCAATATGATTTCAAGTCACTTGACTACATGAACAGTATTGAATACATGTAGTCATTTGTCATGAGTAACTTGCAGGAAGATATAAAGTCTTTTTCCGTGATATTCAACAGCCCGAAGTATGCACTATTGTTGTGTCGTTTTGGTTGTGAAGACATTAGCAAACTTATGCATCATCTTACTTCCACGACCACACTCTAAAAAAAAATTCAGACAAAATTTTTTTTTTTAGATTCAAAATCGTTTTTTGAAAAACCGAATTTCAATGCAAAAAACCAACATGGATTTTTTTAAAAATCTGTGTTGGTTTTGCATTGAAATTTGGTTTTTCAAAAAACCATTTTGGATCTCAAAAACCAATTTTGTCGCGACATTTTTTAGAGTGCAGCTATGTCATTCTTCATGAAGATGTGAGCAATCTAGAATTATTTGATTTTAAATTCTCAGTTCAACAGGCAATTCCACAGGCAGTTCAAGCCATTCATTCTCAAATCTGGCATTTGACTACATTGGCAAATTCAGATCATTGTTTCAGTTTATATCATATCTTGAAAAAAAAAAGTGAGGAAAAGCCAGGACGCATCCACAGCCCCAATTGTCACCTACCACTCAGGCATATACAACCGGACAAGTAAGGTGTTAACTCTTTACATTTTCTACATTTTGGCTACCTTATAATTATGTCATTTGCTCTGCCGATATTAGGGGCAGGGTGACAATGGTGGTAGTGTGCTGGCCAATTGCTGGTTCCCTGGTTCGAATCCGGCTCTTGTTGGTTTCCTGGGCCTATGTTGGATGTCTGTTTCATTGCTAGGTCCTCCTCCTTTGATAATTAGCCTACGAAGTGCATTAATACAGGTTGTCATCATACCAGGTACTTGGCCATACATTTTACGTGGGAATGATTAGGTAGGGCGTGTCAATTTTCGAAAAAGTTTGAAATTGCAAAAAAAGCCCCTCCAAAAGGGTGACAATGGTCCTTGGGAGTCCATTGGTACCATTCAAATTGAAATTGAAGGATGTTTAGCTTGGTAAATCTTAATTGTGGCAATAGAAATATACTTGTAAACATAAAAGTTGTAATTGGGAACATAGTACATTAACTCAGCTTTCGTTTGGTGCCATAATCTTCACTCTATGTTGGATAGTTCAGAAGTAATAGCCATAATCTGAGAATATTATGCCCGAAAATAGCGTTTTTTTGGGTGTCTGAGTGCCGAAACTTCAGGCTCAATGTGGCAATGCTTCCAATCATCTGAGACCAAAATGGTTGTGATATTTGGCTTCAGCAGGGTCAAAAGCATGGGAAAAAGTTTGTAAACATATGAAAATCAAAAATTGTCTGATTCTGAACAACCCTAATGTCATATGTTGCTAGAAACATTGCAGGACTTACAACCATCCTGTACTCAGTGACTGCAAGGAGAGTGGTTGCTTATAATATATCATGACCATAGCTGAAGAGTCCTCAAAAGAATCTGTTCTTGTTAACAATGTCCTAATGTCCTGTTTTATTTTATTTCCTGTTTTACAATGCTTTTACACTAACAGGCTCCGAGTAGCCGGAAGTCAAGTCTGGGAATTTATATATTTTGATAATTTACAGATTTTTCTCTCAGTTTGGTACAAGATTGTACATAAAAGAGATTTTCCTTCCATAATTTGAACTTTTGTATTTGCCTTAATATATTAATATTTTGATTTAATTTGCCATTAAAATATTCAGGTAGGAGTGTGTTTGAAACTACTATGTTGCCAATCTTTGACAATACCAGCATCAATAGTACATTTAGCTAAATATTCCAATTTTTAGGGCAACTTGCTAATAAGAATTTCACTTCAAATTGGCCATTGGCAGCAATAATTAAAGGAGGATTTGTGGCATGCAGGTTGGTTATATATATATTAGTGAAGTTTTGTTTGTATGTGGTGATTCCAAGATACCTGACATATCTGTTCATAACAGAACTATAGGAATCTCATTCTTTGTTGGTTTATGTGGAGGACATATTCGGTTCTCATCATTCAGTAAGGTTGATATTACATTCTCCAATTCCCCATGAGTGAAATTAGTATTACTCCTTAATAGTTTTGCAGTAAACTTTTACTACAAGACACTTCATGGCCTAGCACCCACAGACCAAAAATACAACAAATTCTTATAAATACAATAATACAGCCTATGTTAAGTACAGGCAGAGTACTCCCTAACAGATGGATCAGAGGTCAGTATCTGATCAGCAGTGCTTCAGGGATGCATTCTGAGACTACATGCAAAGGTGGCAAAGGTAGATGTTATTCAACTGATGAAATGACCCTTTTAATTGCTATTAAAAAAGTAATCTTTATTGCAAATGGACAGTCCAGTTGCATTTAACTGTGGCAGAAGCCTTAAATTTTGCCAATAAATTAAGTGCTAACAATCTGTATATTGATAATTTAAATGAAATTCATAGAAAGTCCCACATTACTACAAATAAACGTGATAATAATGATAAAAATTCACATTTGAACCTACCGGGAGGCCTTTGGCAGCCTTATTGGATTTCTAACCATAGGGTTGTGTGTCCACTTGTCAAATACTGATAACAGAACTCTTTGGCAATTAAAACATTTATATTAATGCCAAGATTACCAAATGTAGACCAATTATTTATGTAAAATTGTGATATTTCTAGTAATTGGAGCAGCCATTTTGGCAGCCATATTAGATTATTAGAACAGATTTGTGTGTAAATCTTATGAAGTGTTATGAGTCAGTTGTTTTGGACAATTAAAGTATATATATTGATGTTTTCACCAAATAAAAGACCAAATATTGGCTTCATTATGATAAAAGTGAGATTTAGGGCATTTTTAATGGCCATTTTGGTGGCCATATTGGATATGGTACCATAGGGGTTGAATACACAAATCATTAATCACAATATTTGACTTCTCTTAGGTATGTTAACATATTTGTATGAAGGTCCAACTCCATATTTTGAGCTTATGATACAGGAATTGTGAGTTACCCATTTTCGTCAGCCATTTTGGCTGCCATATTGGATTATGACCACTAAGGTTGGGCAGACACCTTTAGGAATATGTTTAATGGGTTTCTTGACCCTTAAAACCTATATTTTGACCCAAAATTTGAATCTCTAGGCCAAATAGAAGTGGAATTATGGCCAATTTTGAATTTTGGTGACCATTTTGGAAAATGGCCGCTGGTGGAGTTAGCCCGAACTTTTGAGAGGGGTACCCTCACTAAATTTTCTCATTTTGAACCCATCTAACAGAATTTGCATCGAAAAATTGAGTCGGAGAAATTGGTCACGGAGCCTATGGCACGTTCCTCTACTAATATATGAAATAATGAATTACACGACTTCTTTATTCCAAGATATTATTAATGTTGCATTCAGACCACAAATAGATGGTAAAAAGCTAATATGACATTTACATCAGTTGCCGTCAGATATATTTAGATATGCTGAACAGACATATAGACTACATAATCTCTGTTACCTTTTTAGATTTTCTTAAATTAACCAGCAACAAAGTTAAGAAATTGTCTTTTCTCTTTACTTTATAGGAAAGGAAATATCTAGATCTCTATAATCCAAATTAGCAGCTTGATAAGCCGAGAAGTTCTTATTTTTAAAGTTGCCTTTTCTTATATTCACTAGAACAAAAGTAGTTAAAATCTTAAAGAAGAGACCAAATCTATATCTTTGCCTTTCTCCAACAGTATTAAAAAGTCCACAATGACTTACTGATTGACTGACTGACAGACAGACTGACTGACTGACTGATAATTTTTAATTCGTTGATTGGATAAATAATTGGTTGACTGATCATGCTGATTGATTGGCTAATGTTGACATATTGGAAGATTATGACTTATGGATTCATTGTTTGATTGAATGATTAATCAATTGATTGATTGACTAACTGATTGTTTAATCAATTGATTGATCAGTTAATTTATTGTTCTAATATAACCCATCAAATGTAGGCCCATTTAGTAACATCTGACAGAATATTGATGACTGGGGTGTTTGACTGGTTGGATGAAAAATATTTCTTACCACTTCAATTTACCAAAGCAATAGAGATATGGAAATTAACTAATCAACTGTCTATCTATTCAGACTAATTAATTGCTCAAATGCCAGTGTGTCATTTTCATTTCATTTCATCTGAAGTCAGGGTTATGACTTTGTCAAAATAACAATTTAACACATTTTAAAGGAATGAAATTTTCAGTTTCTAAATGTGGTGATATGGATTTCAGAAGAGAAAAAGCCTGTAACTGTAAAGCTTGAGATTGACTGTTGCTAAAATGCAGATTGATCATGTCTGTGGAAGGAGGGAGGGCTGGGCTTAAATGTTTCTCAATTTCAAGGGCGGATTCAGAAATAGAGTTTCTCATGGTATTTAAAGTGATGATTAAAATTGCAGCAGAAGTCATAAGCATGGATTCAGATTGATTTGGTTGAGGTCATCATGCTTTCCTTGTAATATGACGCCGTCAGCCACTTCCAAAAAGCATGACATGGGTCAGCCACTTCTGAATCCATTTCTGACAGCTGTACCAGATTGTATCGACGCTTGACATGGGTTATCCTAAAGTGGTTAACTCTTGTAACTTATCTTTCATCCTGGTTACTGGGAAAATAACTTAGCCATGATTTGACCGGGAGTTAAAACATGACTAAGTTACTTTTCCAGTAACCCTGTTAAACGATAAGTTATAGGAGCTAGCCACTTTAGGATATCACATGGTAAGCACTGATACACACTCAGAAAAAAAGGTTACACAAACATCCATATGTGGTTTTTTGGCTTGTCACCAGTATAAAACCACTTCTGGTTTTTTTAAAAACCCTCTTGATGTGGATGTTTAAAAAACCACCATCTTAAAATCCACTTTGGAATGATATAAAACCTTTAGTGGTTTATCAAGAAACCTACGAAGGACTGTTCAACACCAATTTTCTGGTTGTTTATTAAACCATTTGTGGTTTATGAAATAATCAAATATTTCATTAACTGGTTTTGTACATATTCCTCTTTGGTTTTTATAGAAACCAAGTGAAGTAAATATTCACCCTTTTTAGGTTTTACAAATATCCATAACTGGATTTACATTATTCTATCATGGAGCATATATTAAACCAAAATGGGTTTTTCTAGTAATCAATTGGATAGTCTCATCATTCCCATAGGGCTTTCATAACCATATAAATAATTTAAATAAAATGTTAGCTGGTTTGCTGGAAAACCATGATAAGACTTTCAAATATCCAGGTACGATTTTTTTACCTCACCATTGGTGTTTCGTACAAAAAAACATTTCTGGTTTATTGACAAATTTCATCTTTCCTTTTTTGTATATTTTGAGAACATAGGGGAAAAACCTCCAAGCAGAAAGAAAATAGAAAGGCATTTGACTTTATTTATTCATATATTATGTATTTATAGAACTTCAAACAAGAAGAAAATGAAATTAGCATGCATAAAAATATATATATAAAAGTAGGAAGAAATAACAAGTGTATAACTACTATTCAAATTTTCAAATATAAACACCAGGAAACCACAAAACACATAAAAAACAAATGAAATTCATATTTTCATATTTAGATATACTCATGCTGATATGATACATTTTTTGATGTAATAGTCCATGAAGAATGCAATGTAATAGTCCATAAACGCGAAAATGTTCTTCAAAATGTTGGTGAACACCGGATGTCGTACACCCGGTAACAAGCATTAACGCAAGAAAGATCAAGGGAAAGGCCCACACTGTTATCATCTGGAATGCTGATGGTCGCTGACGTGTGACCGATGGGCTTTGAGATGGACCACGATTCTTCAAGGTTTGCTGTTGAGCACTTGGCTTCCTGAAAATACAAGCAATCACCGTGTTACTTTTCATAAGTTCATGAACATAATATTGCGCAGTGTCCATTGCATTGGTCTCATGAACAGATTGAAACAATGAGTTGTGTTTGTGTTTTACGTCTCTGCAGCACCTTATTGGGCTATATCGATTGAAACAATGAGTTTTAACTTCTTGACTGATTCTGAAACACTCTTCACAACATTTCATAATTTTGGCCATATACAGTAGTTTTAATTTGAAATTGACTCAATTTTATGGCATATTTTATGACAGTCAATTCATTAGTTTCATTATAATCTCTAAAAAGCTAGGAAAGAGAGCCCAAATACAAAACAGCTGTCATTTGCTCATGATGATATGTGCATCTTTGCTAGCTACACAAAAAAGCTAAACAAAGAATTTGTGATAGGCCTATGTGATGTCCTTCATTTAAGGATTAAGAGAAAGATAACATTAAACAGTGCACAGAAACAGAAACAGAGACCCACCTTTTCACTCGTCTGCCTCAAGGGCATCACCAATCTGGGTCTGAGAAGAGTTTTTTCAGGGATGATTCCTGAGACCTATCCAGAGCTGTTCGGGTGATAAGCTCATCCAGTTCCACTGGTTGGATGAGCTTAAATTCACGTAAAAGCTGAAACAGAAATAATTAAATAGTTAGGCACACTATTGAAATAAGGGAATACAATTTTTACTATGTATTAAAATAACCTGATGTCAGACAGATGTCAAGACAATTTCTGTGACATCAACCGATGTCTCCCTGCAGGGAAAGGAATGAAAGTCTTACTATGTGTTATAAGCAACCTTGGAAAATAGCCTATAATAATAAACATTTACATTACTGAAGCTTTGCTGTCATATACCCTGAAGTGGTTAGATATGAGTAATATTATGTATCAAATTACACCAAATATCCTATTTAAGTTATCCATATTCAAAGGTGAATAGTGAATACCTTTTCACCTAAAAATCTTGAGTCTTGTATGATAGACTATAAATATAAAGCATTGTCTAATGATATATATATATTATTAAACAACATCACGTACATTACACATCACAAACTGTAACCTACTGGATTAATTGTAGCTTTAAATATCAATTATAAAAATTGTTTCCATTGTGATTTCTGGATGATGATCGAAAAACATATAATCCTTACTTCCTTAAGATAATTGATCACCAGCAAGTAATAGGTTTTTAAAAATGTGCACACTCTCTGAATAAAGGCCTATGATATACACATAAAATAGAGTGACTTTTTTGTCAAATAAATGTTAACGAATGTTCTCATGCAGCTCATAAACTAAAAGAAAATTAATCATAAAATTCCTACCTTGGAACTGATGATAAACCAGGATGTCCTTGCCTCTTCATTTAACGTGTTCAATGAAAAAATCAATCAGACCTGGTCAGTGGTCACTGCACCTTCTAACTGACTCTCACAAAAGGTATATAATTGTGTCTCAAGTCTGACAAAATTACCTTGTGATTAGCCTTAAACAAGCTGTAACAATGTCAAACACAAACTTGCCAGATTAAGTGTTGATATCCTTAAATGTGAAGCTGTGAACAATGTTAAAGACCAATGAACCTGGACACATGGTGTTTTAAGTATTCATTTGGTTTGCAATAAAACCATTTTAACCGTTACTGGTTTTGTAAATATCCAAGTGATTTTTTATAAAACCCCAATAAACCTGTGTTAACCAAACTGGTTTTTAAATGATTCATTTGATTTTTTGACAAACCATAAATAACCCGTTTCATCCATTTGGTTGTTTATACATTCAAATGATTATGTAGAAAACCCCAAAAAACCAAGTTTTTTTCTGTGTGTACAATCCGGTACTGCTGTAAAGATAATTGTTCATAATAAATATTTCTTTCGTGAGCATTGTAATAAGTCAGTCAAGATTGAGTTTACTTGGATTACTTCTGTAAAAAGTAGATGAGATAGGTGTGTAGAGTGTAAGGTCAGTTCTGGCTGCTAATATTATTGGAGCATTGATTGATAACACAAGAGAGTCCTGAACAACTTTGAATTTACTCATTGTGTCATATTTTGTGGGATCTGTATGGAACATCTCATCCTATAATGTGTAGCTTGTATGCTGTACATGAATTCTACGCTATTAATATTTCCTCGACCGGGAATCAAACCCGGACCCTTGACGAAGCAGACTTAATACATTCATTACATCACCTTGCTTTCCCAGCTCTCTAATGTATAAATTTGTCTTGTGTGAAGCACACACTGTAAAATTTGAAATTTTGAGTCAGCTTAAATGATTGACTGAGATGGTTGCACAATTTGTTTGAGCAAACATAGCTTGTTGTTTTGAGCTATGATAATCTTTCCGTTGTCATAACTTAAAACAACAAGCTGTGTTAGCTCAAAGGAATTGTGCAACCATCTCAATCAATCATTTAAGGTGGCTCAATTTTCAAATTTTACAGTACTTAAAACAGGACAGGCTGGGACCATGTTAAACAGCCCAGATGCACTCTTTGGCAGAGGATGAAATATTCATCTAAATATGTGATATGTCATAGGTTGCTAGCGCATTATCAAACCTGGGTCCAATGATTGCCAGTCCACCGTGCCACTACTGAGTCAATTCTGTCTATGGAAGAGCTTTTCTGATGAACCAATGAACTGATGAAGTTTGGGTGGCCCAGACTTCAACGGGATCCGCGGCTGTTTCTAATTAAGCCCTCCTTCTTCCAACGCTTATTATGCCAAGCTCGACTACTGCTGGAGGGTGGAAAAATTAAACTTAATGAACCAGTCGCATGATTTATGGAAATCACAGGGTTCTACCACAGAAAGATTTTAGATATAATTTGCGAAGTGAAATAGAAACCTAAAGAAATTGAAATGAAGGAATAGGACATTCTTCATTTCGGATATTCGGAATCTGAATTCCGAATTTTCTTGCAATTATTCTTAAAGCTGACTATTGACATAATAAGCTTGAGACTTTTTTTCATTAGCTCTTTCTTTTGGGTATGTAGAGCTGAGAGATTTAATTAGGTGCTATCCAAGTCATTACCATATGTCTGAATGGCTGGAGTAGGCAGGCCTATAGTTTTAGGTCCTTATTTTGGAAAAAATAATTCATTTGGGCAAGACCTGGTCTGCCAAATATCATCCTTAATAAACACTCAGTGATATTATAATTGATATGCCCATTAGCTTTTATTGTAATATGGACTTGAATATATATATATATATATATATATATATATATATATATTCATGTCAAATTGAAGACTGTCACATTAGTAATTTTTTTGTTGTTTCTGGTTCCTGTTATTGTTTGCAAATTCTTCCTATTATTTAGTTGTTTATCATAAGTATTACCTTAAGCCAATTGCTGTATGTTTTTATTTTCATCATCATTACTCTAAGCCAATTGTTGCATATTTTGTTTATCACAAGTACTTTAAGCCAATTGTTGAAAATGTGGTATTTGGTTTATCACAAGTATCGCTATAAGCCAATCATTGTATGTTTTGTTCATCACAGGTTCAATTACCTCTGCAATCATATTGAAATATGATACAATGTAAGTTATGTAACAATTTCTGAAAAAGTAGTCAGGTGAAAGATTGTCCAATGTCAATATGCATGACGTTATGTTAACTGAATGTATCGAATGTATTCTTCCACGAAAAGCCAGTACATTTATACTACAGCCACAGTTGTTTTTCTCCAGCTTCCATAATTTTCAACATCTTTGTCCTTGCTTGTCCTCAGTAGATTGGTTTGTAGATTGACTTGTCACTCCAGACTAGAGGTACTTTCTTGCAAATTTGTCAATTGGTGACAGTTTGATTTACTTCTCTGTCAAGAAGTGAAACTGGCAAAACCAATGTCTTCTATAGCAATTGGCTGTAGTTTTTATAAACAGAGATGGAACTAGTCTTACCAATTGTGGAATGTATTGGTATTTTCTCCATATAACGAAATACCAGTACTATTGTTTTATGCCTTATCCCACAAAGTTTCATGGCATTGAGAAGTGAATTCTGAACTTGAGCATTACGTTTCAGAACACCATGAATATTGCACATTTATCCTTAAGTTTAACCTTTCACTAGTCATGCAAAGCCTAGCAAACAAGGCACATGGGTGCAGCAATTAAACATCTCATCTGAAAGACATCCTTGTGGGAATTAGTAAGATGTTGCTCAAGGAGCTGTACTAATAAATTGCCCCAACAGGGAATTGAACCCGGATCCTCAAAATGAGCTACCTGAATAAAATATGGACTTTTACTGAGCTTGGCAGTGTGGCTAAGATTTTGGAGGGGGAGGGGGTATCCTAAAGCTGAATAGTGGATTAAATTCCTAATGGACTGTGTGCTTCTGATGTGGGGATGGCTCTTTCAATGTCAGTGATGTGTTCACCCACAAATGCATCGCAACATTGCCCTGCCATTCAGCTCATTGACATCACCGCATCACCAATCAACCCTCATGAGTAACAAAAAATTTCTCTAGATGGCTACACTAGTACGTTATACATTCTGACCGAGCCAGCTTGGCATAAACCTTCTTGTTTCTCAGGCAGATGGGTGGTGTAGTGGTTTAAAAGGTTCCTGCCTGCTCAGCTGAAGGTCTTTGCCTGCATTGGTTCGAACCCCGGGTGGGGAACCCAAAATTTTCAGTATACCTTCATGAGCAAAATCCCAGCTGGATGTCGTTCGGATGAGACATTAAATTGGCGGCCCCTTGTATCAGTGTCTCTGCTGGGCAAGTAAAAGATCCCTCACATGGGGTAAATGTGTAACATGTTGACGACTCCCACTCTCTCTCTCATCTCATCAATAAACCCTCGTAAGCGCCCAGAACTTGGCTTAGAGGGCTGCACTTACCTTATCTATCTATCTATCTATCTATCTATCTCAAGAAAGTGTACTAATGTAGCGTCCAGGTCAATTCCCCATAGGGCCTTGAACCCGGATAGATCTTTATATAGACCAAGTAAATAAGAAATGCGATTTTACTCAACTTGGCCCAGCAGCAAGAAGAGTATACATTTGTAGCCCTCTAGTAATTCTGCTCAACTAAGTCATAACAAGTTGTGTGACTAAGTCATTTGTTGCTTAGTGCTTGGAAAAAGTTTTCATGCAAATGTCTGGAGAGGAAGCGGCCGTTGTAGCGTGTTCGATTGCCTTCCTCTATTATTCATCGGACTGATTAAGATCTGACCAGACTGCGTAGCCACACGATAGCCATTTGTTGTGATCCGAAGACAACCTGAATGTTTTATACATATGTGGACCGAGCCAGTAACTAAGCTCTTTCATGTCGTTTCGTCGGCTAATCCTCGACAGGCGCCAAAAGAGTTTGGGCGTCCAAACCCAATCCCAGCTGATCATGTTCATCCAGTCGCGATACTCAGTTTCAAAACTGTTATGTCCGTGTGTGTGTCAGGTTCTGTCGTTTTATGTCGATATCTGTCACGTAGAAGATCTGTTGGTCTTAGCCCCAGAGATTACAGCCTTCTCTAAGATTATTTTGGATTTGTAAAGCTTTTCTGACATATTTATGTTATTTATGGGCTTAGTTATCTTGGAAGTAAAGTATAAAGGAACTGGACAGCAGCGAATCGTAGTGAATCAGCACCTATTTTCAATTTGTGCGGGATGCTCTGTTTCAAAACTGTATGTCTGTGTTTGTGTCAGGTTCTGTCGTTTTATGTCGATATCTGTCCGGTAGAAGATCTGTAAGTCTTAGCACCAGAGGGATTACGTGCCCTATCTGAGATTATTTAGGATTTGCAACGATTTCTCTGACATATTTATATTATTTATGAGTCTAGTTATCTTGCAAGGAAAGCGTTAGGGAACTTGCTGGCAACTCGGTGTTTATTTTCAATTAGTCCAGATTTTGTGAAGTGTTGCCATGTATGAGGGTATGGTTGTATGAGTTTTATTGGTTGAATGTTTAATAGTGTAATCAATTCTTCCTTCATTTTTTCATAGAGACTCTTAGACACGATCATGTGTACTTCTATAGCTGCATGGGGAAAGATGGGAAAGGGGCAAAAGTGTTGAAAAGATATAATTTCTAATGAATTCTCTGTAGATATATATATCTATATAACAGTTAGCGTATAAGCCGATAGCATTTGACATTCCTGTTGTCAGTCTCATCCTTAACATGGAAGACCTCTTGGTCACAGATTGTTGTAACTGTACATAGGATCTGGGTTAGAATGTTGCAAACCAATGTTGCAGACAAAGCTGGATGGATACTGCCACTGCTTGTACAGGAACTGGAATTCCTTCAGTTTCACATTTGTCAAGCAGTGTCGCCACTAGTATTGTGCTAGATATGCCACCTTGTGGATAACCAGTTGTCAGTCTGAGCCTTGGCTGACACTATTCCAGCCACTCTTCTAATCCAATTGATGTGTTATGAAATTCTAATTTTCTCGATAGTGCAAGTTGTTTCTTGGACTGTAATGCTTTAATTCTTTATTTAAAAAAAAGATGTGAGAATGTAAGGTACACTTAGAATTTTTTTTTTCAACTTCATTAAAAAAGATATTGTGGGTCAATGTGCTACCTTAACATTTTTCACAGGAAAAAAAAATTCCTATTTAATCTGTTACCGTAATATGGGGTGAATAGGGACACAGGGGTGAATCGGGACAGAACAGGAATGTGTGCTATTTCTTCAAAGATAAACTACTTCCACATAACCTAGGGTATTCATTTTTGGCACATTTATAGTACACATATGTGCGCATATTGTGATGGGATTTCATACTTCTAACTGCAGGCAGTGAGGAGCTGCAGCACCTCGAACTTGGCCCTACGTAATTAGGATTTTGAAAACTGGTCGAAACTTTGCTCACTCATCAAAAAGTATAAACACCTGAGCCATTAAACACAAAGGAAACATTTTTTCAATGTGAAATGGTTTGAGGGGACCAGCGTAGTAGACTAGACATATAATTATGCATGTTTGGTCATGGGTTCAGATCCAGGTCAATGGTAAATTGGTCGGAAATAATCAAAATATAGTCTACCAATTTTTATATGAATGTGCTAGCATGGCTTGTTGATAAATCTAATTAAACTTAGTATAATTTATTACGGATCTAGTCCAGAATTATTAATCACCAGCAAAATTTGCAGAAAATTACAGTATTTGATTGTTTTCCATAATTTATAATTTATTTTGAAATCTGCATATAATCAGTGGAATTGATTTCAGATCTTCCTCAAAATAAATATTTTGCATGTCGAAGATGTTTCCTAATGTTGGCCCATACAAAGCAATCAATTAAAGAACCTAGGAAGTATTTATTGTGGAAATAATGGAGTGTCCCGATTCACCCCAAACTGTGGGGTGAATTGGGACAGTGGTTATTTGGGCTCTGAGCGTTGGTGATTTGAGATATCATATCAAGCTCCATTGGAAACTTAGACCTTCCACTCGGACACAATTTAACACCATATTTGGATTTCTGAGTTAATTTTTGTCCATGCTGTCACAGAAAAACTGCCAATTTTGTCCCGATTCACCCCATATTACGGTACTCTTTTATTCTTTCAGGTCGATGGGCATATATTCGTCGTTTATAACATGGGCACAATGGATCACCCGACGGGAGAATTTTTCGATAAAGTCAATGACGGAAAGTATCACGTCGTACGTTTTACGCGGATGGGTCCAAATTCAACTTTTCAGGTAGACAACTTGGATGTACAAACGAAAAACCCAAAAGGTAGGTCAGGATTTTGATAAATCTGATGGGGATTTATGTAATATGTTGGGCTTGCGTCAAATTTGTGAAGTTTCATCAGAATGAGAACAGTGGTCCTTGTGTTAAAGTTTTGTAAGACCAAAATAGAGAGTATTTTCTTATTGTGGCTTAATATAGGTCTATTGTAATTGTCCAAACTTGAATATCTTTTAAAATTCTCACTGATTAAATTTGTAATACATGGTGAGGGGCAACATCAAATATTGGTCATAATATTCCACAAATATACCCCAAAGTTTGGGGTAGTGACTATTATATTGGGCCAGTCTTTAGTGGAAGTTGATTAGCACAAGGATCACTGTGTTTGTTGAATAGTATCATTCCACATTTCTATGACTATTTGGTAAGGGCATCTCTTAATGTGAAGGAAATCTGTGACAGTATATTGGTGTTGTCTAATTGTGAATTCTGGACTTGCAATTAATCTTTCTCTGTTTGTGTTTTTGAATACCAGGTTTGTATTGTAGTCAGTAAACCGGGTTAATATTTCTGCACTCTTTAAATACAAAATTGTACACAATCAGAGTTGATGGCTTTTTAAATCACTGGACTTCAAAATAATACACTTCAAAAACACAAGCGCATTAATTTAGCAAAATGATGGTAGATGCATTTTTGGAAGACTTTCTGTTTGGTAAGTGGGTGGGGGGTGAGTGTTGGACTAGCGGTAAAATGCAGGCTGCCAATCGCTGTGACCATGGTTCAAATCCCCTTGCCCGGTCACCTGGGCTATGTTGGACGGCTGTCATTCTTCGTCTCATTGCTGTGTCCTCCTCCTGTCCTAATTAGCCTGCCAAGTGCATAAATAGATGACGTAAAGCCCCAATCATCCGCCCATCTGTTCGGTAAATGAGTTGGAAAACTTAAAACAAGAAAAAAAGGTTTGAAGTCATATAAATTCAGGTGATTCCCAAGATGTTCTAAGACTAAAGAGAGGTCATATTCCCATACTGCCAAGTTAAACAAACATGCTTTTGATTTAGGAAAAATGATAAAAGTATAATTATATTATACATCAACTCTGTGTTGTAAGAAAACAAACCATATGTAAGTTTTATGGCTGTGCACCTTGTTTTGTCTTCTCGAAATATTGTAAATGGCAGAACACTGATATTTGTAATTCAATGTACAAGATACGGTTGAGAAAAGATTGAAATATTTTTACAAAACAATATCTTGATGCCTTTTTTAAAGCATTCGAACTTAACTTCTCATATACACCTATTATGCTCAGGGCTCCATTATGAAGCAGTTTAAAACTGAATTGGGCTGCCCTGATTAAATAAGGGTGATTTTTTTGCTTTTTTGGTCTAACTAAGAGAAAATAGGGGAACTTCAAACTAAGTCAAAATTTTGTAAATATGCGTTGTCCACCTTGCGCCATGTTAAATCATCAACCCTCGGTGACTCAAAATATGGAGGATTTTCTAAATATAATTTGATTAGTAGACTTTCCAGTGTTTTGCCATATTCTTCCCTTGTGGAGTCGTGACTGTCAATTTGTCATTTTAAATGTTTTGCCTAACAACAACACCGACTGGATTATTTCAAGTGCGACTACAGGTCCAAAAAAATTTGTACAATGGAAGAAGAAAGAAGATTGTATAAAGCTAATTTCCAATCAGTAGAATAGTTTTGCACAAATTTATGACAATTATAAAGGCCTTAGAATCATGATACCTGAGGATTAAAAAAATTCTGAATCAGGATTTGTGATTCTGGTGGTCTAAAAATGCACAAAAAAGATGCCTGTGAAAATTTAAGACACAATTTGAATTTTGTAAATACAAATTGTAAACACAAAATCGAAGGAATGTAAACTAATTGTGAACTTTACAATGCTCTCTGAAATAGAATTCGACTGGCTAAAACCCCACAAGCCTCAATCAGGTAAAATTAAAAAGGGAAATTATCAAATTGACCTTGACCTTATTCACAGAATTTGCATGTGCCAATCACTACTTCTCTCTGGTGTGCAATATTCTTGCACTAATAAAAATTAAAAAACAATTTTTTTAAATATTTAAACATGAATTTGACTTTTACTTAAAAATAAAAATTTTAAAACATATTTTGGGAGTTATGTAACAAAATCATGCTTTGAAATGCTTTAACTGGATATTGTTCGTAAGATAATTATATCTAAAATAGTATTACTATGATATCACAAATTCATTGTATTAATTTGGTTTAGAAATAACTGATTTCTCTACACTCACAGACTTTGATTTCAATTCTTTTTCCTGCACATTTTGTTTAAATTATTTGAGTGGACGAAATTTCTAAACTATCTTGACAAAATCTGAAAATCTGGACAACTCTTAGATTGAATCCTGTGTGAAGAGTGATGATAACCTGTCCACTGGCTAAACTCTTATATCACATTTTATTTCAGATATCACATCTTACTTGCTTTGTTTAGTGCTTGTTATTCAAATGAATATATCTTGGTCTGGCAGACAGAGAAAATAGTGACTTTATCCAATTTATAGATTCACTGCCATCCGAAATGAAATTTCATTCAAATTATGAACCACTACCATCTTAAATGAAACTTTATCCAAGTTTCTAAGTCAAGCTCTTTGGTGTGCCTATAGCTCTGGGTTCAGGTCTATGTTTAAGAAACTTACAATTATGACAAATATTTTTCTGGTGAAAAATACTTACTGGGATATTCTAGATCAGCTTGGGAGAAAAAACATATTGACTTCAGGCAAATATCATTCTAACCAAACTGGCATGATTTTAATGATCCAAAACATTGATGTACTGAGCATAATTACCAAGCAGATCACAATACTCAGTCATTGTTTGGTTTTTCTGACTTCAATAAGCGACAAAATGTTGAATTCTGCAAGCCTCAATCAAGATTTACCATGTAGTCTGACAAACAATGCATGTGTTCTTATCTGCCAGACCAAGATGGTAATTACCATGTGCATAGATATTCGAAACTTTTGCTGAATGATATTGACTTTTACAGGGCAACAGCTTATAGTCTTCAATGACCAAGCCAGAGTCCATATAGGAGGGAAGAAGGATGGGAAAAATAAATTAACTCGTCCTTTCCAAGGAACGATAGCTGGTAAGTTGCATTAAGAGTTTAATTTTTTTGTATGTGCATGAAATGACTGTTTTATCAAATGACACAATTTACAATAGATAAATGTTTCTTTCATTATTCATAATAGTATAAATATATCAGGAACTGTTTCTGGATGTAAAATCAGTATTTCCCACTTTGAAGCATCTTCAAAATTTGGAATCACTACCAGCTTTATCATAAAGTCAATTCATCCCAAACGAAACAGTGAAATTGTAAAATTACTGCCATCCTAAATGAAACTGCAAACTCACTACCATCCTAAAAGGAATATCACTCAAATTGTAAAATCAGTACCATCCTAAATGAAACATTGTGCAAGTTGTAGAATCACTACCATCCTGTGGTATTGCATTACAATTATAAAATACTACCATCCTAAATGAAACTTTATCCAATTGATAGCTTTACTACCATCCAAAATGAAATTGCATTCAAAATTTAAACCGCTACCATCCTATATGAAACTTTATGCAAGTTTTGTAAAATACTACCATCCTAAATGAAACTTTATCCTAGTTTGTAAAATACTACCATCCTAAATGAAACTTTATCCAAATCATAGAATCATCACATTCTAAATGGAATTACATTCAAATCATAATAAACTACTGCAATTTGATAGAAAATAACTACTATACTATCGGATCCCATTTGAACCCAGTCAAAAATCTGTTTCTAGATTTATAGGAAATAACTACTATACTATCGGATCCCAAATGAACCTTTGACTGGTAAAATCTGTTTCTAGATTAAACATTTTTTAGGTGCCATCTTAAATGACTCATCATTCAAATGAAGTCTATACCAAATTAAATGTTTGCAAATATCATCAATCTAATCTACAGTCTAGGTCCTGAAGACAGTGCGGTGGAAGTTGTCAATACCATCGCAATATCCAATGCCTTGTGTCGATTACAGCAGAGGGCAGTAGATAAAATCTCATCCTCTGATGCTGCCTCTAGTGTTACTGTGTTGCACTACTGTTAACATTCCAGCCAACTGCCAATGCTAGCTGTTGTTGGCTATTGGCTTGGAACATGCTGTTGGCTCAACAACTACTTCTGCTGTTGGCTCAACAACAACTTCTGCAGTTGGCTGTTGGTTGTCGGCTGTTGTTGATGCCCGGTTTTTTGCTGCTGCCTTCAGGGATGTAGTGATGCTAGTTTCATCCTCTGCAGCAAGCTGCCAGCAGCAGCAGCAGCAGCATCTGGCCTTGGAGAGTAAGGTTATGGCTGTGGCTTGCTGATAGCATCCACCAGCCTCCTCCGACTGCTTGACTGGGCCCTGGTTGATGCTGCAAGAGGTGAACCAGACATTTCATGATGTTTATCATTGGAGATGTTGTCAGTCAGTCGGTCAAAGCCAGATTAGGCCAATCACACGTGACCATTAGGGCAACTATCAGGTGCTCCGTATCAGATAACCTATGCTAAGTCCCCTGTCTGTGTACTAAGTATATTCCAAATACTATTACACTCGTATGGCCTGGAGTAGATTCTAGTGTGATTCATCATTTTGCCTGCGTTTTCGCTCCGAGCGAGTGTTACTCGAAACATAGCCGAGAAATACATTTGTAGGCCTATATCAAGACCCAGCTGTCAAACATAACTGATGAAGTATTGGTAGTTACTCTTGAAAAAGCACATGCAAGATGTTAATTTCATATTTTGTGTCAATTATTTTATCAGCACGTGATTTCATGATGTTTATCACTCGAGATGTCATAAGTCAGTCAGTCAAAGCCAGATTAGGCCAATCGCCAGGACCATTAGGGCAACTATCAGGTGCTTCGCATCAGATAACCTGTGCTAAGTCCCCTGTCTGTGTACTATGTATATTCCAAATACTACTATACTCTTATGGCCTGGAGTAGATTCTAGGGTGATTCATCATATATTCCCTGCGTATTGGCTTTCAGCGATTGTTACTAGAAACATAGCCGAGAAATAAATTTGTAGGCCTATATATGAAGACCCAGCTGCCAAACATTACGGGTGAAGTACTGGTAGCAACTCGTGAAAAACACATTATTCTATCACCACATGATTTCGTGATATCACTGGAGATGTTGTCAGTCAGTCGGTCAAAGCCAGATTAGGCCAGTCACACATGACCATTAGGGCAACTATCAGGTGCTTCGCATCAGATAACCTGTGCGAAGTCCCCTGTCGATATACAAAGTATATTCCAAGTAATATTACACTTACATGGCGTGGAGTAGGATCTGGTGTGATTCATCGTTTTGCCCGTGTTTTGGCTTTAAGCAAGTGTTACTCGAAATTGTTGAAACATCGTTGAGAAATACATTTCTTTTATGAAGACCCAGCGGCCAAGCATTACTGATTAATTTTGGCGTATAGTCTTGAAAAGACTTGCAAGATAGCAAGTAGTTAATTTCGTATTCTGTATATTGGGTCAATTACTTTGTCAGCATGTGACACTCGTCAGGAAAATCATGTCCTTAGTACTCTCTTGTATTTCCACAAAGTGAAATAAAGCGCAGTTGCTGTTATGAGGAAGGTCCTTTCGAAATCATTATGCAGCTGTGTGGTCTTTCATTCCTGGAACATGAGACATTATATTTGACTTCTACTTGTTGCTTTATGTTATAACCCATTGTATGATATATGTTCCTTCATTTATTAAGTGTGTGCTGTCTGAGCAAGTTTTCAATTCTATAGTTACTGGATGAAATAATTATTAATTGGTCAAATACTAAGAAATTCTTAATGATTAAATATTACATTTTCATCAGCCTCAATCGGATTTAGTCATGTTTTTGCTGTTTAACAGAATGACAAGCTTTGAAATAGCTGTGAAATATGTGGTTAATATGATCACTGAATAAAAAGTGACCTGTCAAAAAGTTTGTCTGAAAAAGATGTATTACCATCTATATATTTTCTAACTGCTTTTTTTTTTGGTCGAAGATAGATCGATGGGCTGCGGGATCTGTATCTGTGCTTCTCATAACTCTCTCCAGCAAATTGCTACCTGAAACCATCATTTAGCAGTAATAGTATATCCCCAGTCCAATTAATACGCTCGATTTATACCTTCGACCTTGTACCAGCAGTAATTACGCACGCGACAATCATTTTTGAAGCAAGGCAAAATCTGGTGACGTCTCCCAGCCTCCTTCAATAAGCGTCACTATGAATGGTGGACCAGGAAAGTCTATAATCATCACACTAGTCCAGAGTGTCAGAGAGTGCCAGGCACATACCGTCTCATTGATTTTCCAAGGTGTTGTGAACCTTGACGGTAAATAGACTACTTTTGAGCCGTGAGGGAGCAATTATCTGGGTTTATGTGGGCAGCTCCGCACTGCCGGCAGTCTACAGTCGATACCCGTGAACTTCAGGTTGAGTCCAGAAAATCCTTTTCGCGGAGTCAGGTCCGATCAGAACATGATCGATGCCGAGAGAGTCCAAAATCGACTGGTCTTTTTATTACATCATTTTCGATCCGATGCTCCTTTGTTGTCGATTGGATCCTGTGTTCCAATATTATGAAACGGTTGACAGGCGCTTTGTCAAAATTGATGTTCGTGAGTGGACTTTGAAGATTTAAATGAGTGATGTTTCCATTGAGAGGAGGCTGCACCGCACAAAGCTTTGAAGTCTCATCCTAATGATTTGTGTTCCTAATTTTCTACCATGTAATCTGCTCTGACTTTTAAGCAATGTTAAATAAAAGAGGTCGAAAGTGGAATTTAAATGGTCTCCTAAGAGCTCTTTTTAGCACCTTTCAATAAATGTTGTTCTTGCTAAAAGCTATATCGATATTACACATGCTCAGAATATTGATAAATCGATTCTGTCAACTGTTTAATTGTGATCTGTAAGGCATCAGTAAACTGTAAAATAAATACAAGAGTCATGTATTATTATGATACTCTCTGAAGTATGTATACTCTTTTTAGGCTAACTCATATTAGCGCTATCATCAAGTAAATTGTAATGACATTGTGTTTTAAGTCGATTTCTAAGCATATGCAATTCGATTATATTCCGTCGTTGTTCCGGTCAGACCTCAAGGTCTAATTGCATACATGTGGCAATAAAATATGTCTCTCTCAGCAAATATTTGCTCTCCTCATGATATTGACATATTTTAAGAAAAGTAAGCCTTCCTGAGTCTTGAGTCTTGTTTTAGTGTTGAAAATTCTCCAACAGGAACATGATGCATCACAAGTTGTCAAGAACATCATCAGGAGGAGTTCCTGCATGGTCAGAACAACTCATCACTTGGAGTGAGTCAGTGCCTGGTTCTTTGCTACTCAAATTGTACTCATGACTGCAGTAAAGCATGGGTGGCATGCTGAGGCTGAATTACTATAGGAGGGACTGCTGGACATCATTAGTGTCCAGGCTCAGACCCATCCATCTAATCAAGGAGTGACCAGTCAGCGGTGGTCACTTGCCTTCTTGATGGCTGTTTACCGGTGTCGGATATTTGAGGGGTGATTTGGATGCGAGACACCGGTCCCCCTTTACCCTGTATGTAAAAGTAGTTCCGGCCCACTAATGAACACCATGTTTACTGCGGCTGGTCTCTAGCGCTCTCTTCGCCCTCCCGGCCTGTTCTTCATTCTGCGTGTGTGGCACTGTGTGCTCCATTCTGGGTCGTTCGGTGGCTCAATCTATACTTGGGCCTATACGACTGCTTTCTTTATGCCTTCTCCCTTCCTATTCTTTCCTGTCTTTTACTTGCTCTACCATTGTTCACTTCCATTTCCCCCCTTTCTGCTACTTTTCCTATTTTCTCTTACTACTTTTCCCTCCCTTTCTCTCTCTTTCCTTATCTTTCCTTTCCCCATCTTTCTCAGCTTTCCATTTTTTCTCTTCTCCTCTGTTCTCTTCTCTGCTCTCTTCTCCTCTAGTCTGCTCTCTTCTCTTTCCTTATCCCCTCTTCTCCCCTCTTCTCCTTTCTTCTCCTTTCTCCTTTCTCCTCTCTTCTCCTTTCTCTTCTCTTCTCTTCTCCTATCTTCTCTTCTGCCTGCCTCTTCCCTTCCTCGGCCTCGAAGGCCCCCTCTTTTCTTGCGTTTTTCCTAGAAATATATTGTAACCTGAGCGGAGATGGACAATTCAGTGTTTCTCTCGGTCACAGTTTGATTCCGGCTTGGACAAAATTCCACACTGTCAATACATAAGTCCTGTGTGTCATGCATGAACAGTGTAGGCTAAAACTTGAACTCAGGACCTCAAATAGAACCACCAAGCTGCTTACAATTCTACCTCATACCAATGGTATATTCCCTACAATGTGCCTCACCTAAAGGCAACCCATCTCTCCACATATAGTTCACAGCACACTTCACAACATAGTTCTGTGTAGTTGAGTTCACTCTGTCTGCTGTTTTCTACAGTTCTCTCTGCGCTCTATTTATTCTGATTGATGTACATGCCGAGTTTCTCTTCCGTGCGACTTCATTGGATATGTCTCGCAATACGTCTTACTCTTGGTCCCTTTAAGCAGTCAATACGGTGGAGCGGTTATCTTCGTATACAACCACTCTACCACTTACCATATATATTCGAAGCATTCGATAAGTGACATAAGTCACGCTGTAACTAATAGTGAGTTAGCGACTATTGATAGCAACTATTGATGTTGATGTTGATACTGCATCCTGTTGCAATTCATCCCTATGAGGATACTTTAGTGACATGTGGTCATTGAGAATCCTGTGTCCGAATGACATTCGGATGCTCCATATACATTTGGAATACAATTATCAATGCAATGTGCACCCTGCAATAAGGAACCTTCCTGCAGTATGAAACCGCTTCCAACTGCACATATGCATACAGAACTTCTGTGGTTAGACCTGTCATTTTAAGAGTCACTGTGTCAGTGTGCTGTCAGAAGCATCTAGACCAAGAATTCTGACAATAACTGATACAGATTTCATGCACACAAATATGTCACTGAAAGTAATTGCCAATAACATAAATCCCTTATTCCAGCCATTACTATGTGGCTTTGATCTGCATTACTAATCTCAACTGAACATGTGAATGGTAAACGTTATTCGCAAACCAGGAAATTCATAACAAAGGATTGCTTCTATTTATATTGGCTTGTAAATAGAATCTCCAAGTTTCAGTTATATATATTATGTTTATGTGGAATCCTAAAGCTTCCACATGTTCGGCTGTTATTAGTTATGGAAATGATTGCCACAAAGTAATGGGTGGAATACGGGATTTATGTTATTGGCAATTACTTTCAGTGAGACATTTGTGTGCATAAAATCTGCATCAGTTATTGTCAGAATTCTTGGTCTTGATGCTTCTTACAGAAAACTAACAAACCTTATGATAGATAGTGCATTCATATTTCATGTGATTTACATATGGCTTCAAATGAGATATTTGATGAATTTTTGATTTTTCATGAATATTCCTTTAGTTTCCATTTCTATTAGAAGAAACTGGAAGAGATATCAGAAGAATGGCACTTTGCCAATTAGTGCATGATCCCATGTGAATATGAAAATCCAATAACCAGGTCAGCTTCAGCCACCTTGATATCAAATACTTGGTATTTGCTGACATGCTGTCCTTCTTCTGGAAGAATTATCTTAGAGATCCAGGTTAGAGCCTTGAAGTTAAAGCTCAGCTATAGCATGGCATTTTACAGCATGTATACATTGCACTACATCACCATTTTTACATCAGCTATAGGTTATTCTACCAACTATGTAGCACTTAACACACAGAATGGTTGAAACATGAATTATTTTGTTAAAGCGACAACCTCTGCATGGATATATCCAGAGCGGGGTTTGAAACTTTGAATCCTGTGTCCTAAGCAAGCAAGCTACCCATATGATAAAAAACAATCCTTTTCAATGTTCTCATTTCTCTACCTAAATTTATATGTAAGTTATTGTTTCAAAATATCCTTTGCATCTGGCGTGGTAAGACTCGACGTCATTCTGCACACAGAGCAATGACATCATTTCTATTCGACCAGCTAAACTAAGAACAATATTTACCCGCTTTCAAACTCAACAATGCTCAACATTCTCATTTTCAAGCTGCATTTCTTAGTGAGTTATGGCTTGTTCAATGTCATAATGTCCTCGTTGGATCATAAAGGAACAATATTAAAGAGCATTAAAGAAGTACTAAGCTGGCTTTGTGAGAATGTCAGGCTTTTGTTTTTGCAGATTAGGAGCAACCCAGAAGAAGAGCTTTATTCAGTTTTAAAGAAGTCTTTGTGGATTTTTTTTTGGTGCTTTTTTTGTGATTTGAAGAATGGGATGGGTTATATTTTATACATGACAGGATGCTGGGACTGTCAGTTAATGCTTTTCTGCTGTCATAGAGAATTAGAGGGGATCGGATATAATCCAACGTGGTTTCGTTGTCAGGGCGTAGTGCAGCCGTAGCTGCCTGCTTTTTGACAGCGGATATTTTGACAAATTCGCTTTGGGTTTGCTGCCAGATTTGCATAAATGAATCTATCATGTGTGACATTCTGCTGAAGCCATTAATATTTGGAAGAAACTTTTTTCCTCACTAAATGAAAAATGTATTAGGAAACAATCATTTTTCTGAATGATAAATTCAACGTAGAGACCTCCTTTCAACAGCACATAATAGAACTCCATTATTTGCCAGAGAATGTTTTATATGATTCATATTCTGACAGCTTTTCATTTCCATCCTATTTTCTATGTAAACCTCTTTCATTAAGCCAGTTTTTCCTTCAGTAATGATTTGCTGATTTTTAGAAAGCTTAGGAATTATAATCAATAGCTGGTCCAATATTTTGTCTGCCTTGGGGAGCTTCTTACAATATTAGACTGCCAGGCTTCGTAATTCAATTTTCTCATCATTCTCATTATTTTCTTGCTGTCTTTTCAATTAAACAAAACACTCCTGAGTTGAGATTCCATCTTAATTGTGGCATCATCGCCTCCTTTCTTGACACATAACAATCAATATTAGGCTTACAAATCCAACTATATTTTGGTTGTCAATAAATAATATTCTTCTTTAAGCAATGTCTTCAGGTGACTGGCTACAGGTCTGGAGATTTATCAGCCTATATTTTGGCATACAGGCAAATTCTAGTCACTGGTAATCAATGACAAGAGCTTTCATAATTTTCTTCCCACTATTAATAATGACTAAATATGTAAAATAAACTGCAAGAGGAAATTGCATCTAAATATTTAGTCAATTAACAAAATCTGAATAACATCTTCATTAAACATCAGATAACTGTACTGCCGGACAATGCACAACTTTTAAATTTCTGAATCACAAGCGAAGGAAGTAAGGCCACATACAGTACAAACCAAAATAAAGTACGATTACCCCAGCAGGAAGGAAGAATCAGCCACTACTTTACCCTTTCACACCTTTTGACTACCCCTGAATCACTTCCTACTTTTACCCATTGAAACCACCTTTTAAAATTATGTTAAAATGACATTTAAACAAAGCCAATTTAAACTCTATCACCCCATTCTGTTTGCTTTACTTGATGCTTTGCACCTCTGCTAATTGCAGTTACATTGGTAGCTGTCTAAATAGAGTTCTTAATGTGGGCTAAGGTTGTTGTAAGGAATCAAAGGGAGTTGTAAGGAGATTTGGGGTGGAGAGGAGAAAAGAGGGCAAAATAGGTAAACAGAGGACTTCTGACAGAAAATGTTCTTACTTTATTTTGGGTTGTACTGTAACAAGCTTCATATATAAAGGAATGCTGTTCGGCACATATAATCTGTTTTCTGTTAGTCTCAAACTGAGGTGCCATTTTCAAAGAAATACTGATTTTTCATCTAGATGGCATTACAGCAGTTTTAATAAGCACATTTTTTTCCACACTAAGTGACTTACATTTTTGCATTTTAACTTGCTAGTAAGTTCCTGAAGCATTCTGATTGAGCAAAAATACAAAAATTGCATGCCAGAAGAGAACATCATGCTTATTGGAACTGCTGTAATATACCAACACTGTTGAATAAACCAAAACACATGAACCAGGTCACTCTGAGCCATACATAACAAATAATATTCACCTCTGTCACTTCTTATTCCAGGTTTTGTGCTCAATGGTCTGAAGGTCTTGGACTTTGCGGCCAAAGGTGACCCCCGCGTGACCATCGAAGGGGACATCGTGCTGAAGACTGCTGTGCTCAGACCAAACTCAGGGTGAGTTATACTCTACATTTCTTTATAGCATAATGTTTTTTTTGTTTTTTTTTATCTCATAGTTGCTAGATGTGTAGATATTCACATCTTGGTGTGCTCAACTTACATTGCCATCTGTCTGAGTCAGTCTGACACACCCTCTCTTTGTTGTTGCACAGACAGTAAGCGTTTTGCTGGACATGATTCCTGCATAACACCTTCAGATGTAGTTGTATGTCCACAATGTAGGCTCCGAGAATAGTGACCATGATTTATAATCTAGCCCAAAATGAAATATAATTCCCCAATGGTTGGTGATATCGATTTTTTTGTCACTAAGTGATCAAGAAATAAACGAGTCTGAGTCTTAGTTTGAGTCTTGAGTCGAAGTTAAAAATATCCAGCGCAATGCCAATGACCTTCATCATCCTTTGTCGGTGAACAGGCTGGTAATTTTTCAGAAAAAACCCAATTCTGTTAAAAAAACCTTGGGTGGATTAACCTACAAAGAATAATCAAGGTCCCGGCATAATGTCATTTATGGAGGGATGTTTCGAGAAGTTAGAAGCTGAATTTAATATCATATGCCATGGGGAAAGTCTCTGTCTACCAAGCAACACCATAGATCTTATAGGCATGTTGTCTACAAACAGTTAAGGATAATGATTTCCACTACACTAGTACACTGTAAAATTTGAAATTTTGAGTTAGCTCAAATGATTGAGTGAGATGGTTGCACAATTTGTTTAAGCCATGATAGCTTGTTGTTTTGAGTTATGATAATCTTTATGTTGTTATAACTTATAAACAACAAGCTGTCTTGGCTCAAAGGAATTGTGCAACCATCTCACTCAATCAATTAAGCCAACTCAAAATTCAAATTTTACAGTGTATGGTTGTGTATGACTTTTCAAAGCAACAAATGCAATAAGAGGCTTGCAGTGTTAAACCATCCAGATACTTTTGAAACCCCTATTCTATCTGCTTTGTTAAAATACCCCGACTTTCTTCATGTACCAAAAAGGGGGCAGAAGCCAACAGTATTAGCCTGGATATTTTATATCAAGGGATGTAACGCTCATGCCATCTGCCATGGTTTAAATCTCCCGAGTGGTAACCACACAAAGGATGATAAAGGTCTGCGGTATTATGCGGGATATTTTGTCGGAGTGGGATTGAGTGGTCGTTGGGTACTCGGATCGGTTTACACAGCAACCCATATGGTATGGCTTTTAGGGGCTGGGCCTACATGGGCAAGACGCATGTCTAGCTTACACATTTATGTTCTTAGCATGCTCAGGGGTCTGGAAGTGATCTTACTGAGCAGATTTATAGCAGGTGTTATGACGAGCCTTCTCAGACCAAGCGCGAACTGCATACGAGAAGGAAACATACCGTATTTATCCAAAAGGAGGCCTCGGATAATGGTCAATGTTGATAGGAAGATGTCCATAAAAAGTCTACACTGAGCCCAAGTCAATCTCTTGCAGAATGCATTTGAAAAGGAAGAAATTTACTGTGGTATTTCAGCCTTTCAAAGCAAGATCCTCGTGTCTCTCTTAAAAAATATACAATCAAATTTATTCTAAATGGTAAGGTTACCAGAGCATTGACCTTTCAAAAAAAATTACAATGTAAAAACATTGATGTTCTTAAAGAAGAACCTATCATAATCTACTTTCTACTGTTGCTTCCTCTCAACAAGAGATGCTGCTTCATGCCCGGAGTAGATGACTATTCTCTTGTTTTTCTCTCTCTGTTGTATGATTTACATTGAATACATTTACTCTGAAAACCCATTTTGACAGGCTCTGTTAAGTGTGCATAGAAAACCAGCCTCAAAACTACCTATTTCAAGAACCATTGTAAACAAAAATAAGAATAGTACCATACCATAAATACTACCATATCATGAAAATGTGTTTTATTGAATGACAGTCTCTTCATATACTCTGTACAAATAGATGAGCATTGCGGAAAGGAGCTTGTGTTTGAGTAAATTTGGTACGTAAAGTCAAGTCAGATGGGGCGTATCGTAGTACCGATCCCAGCAGTATTCCACCTCATGGGCTGGCCTGATAAACTGTGCGTTTTAGATTCCCTTTGACAGGGGGCTGACTTTTCAATTTGGTCGTATTGATCTGGCTCCAGCGAGGCTGCTGTTGAAGGAACAACTCTCCGAATGTAGACGAAGCCTGACGACGCGTTGTCCTTTGCTTCCACGAAACGGATGCCCTCTCTTGATGAGACCTTCGAACTTAGACCCACTTAAGCTTCCATTTTCCAAGACTTAAACTCTGCTCAATGAGAATTAATAGAAGGTTGTCTCCTCTGCTGCTCTGTTCTTTCTATGATTGCTTGCAGTTTGAACCTTCCACTGATTAGACTTGAATTGGACAATCTGTCTTTGATTTGTCTGAAGGTTGAAAGTCCTCTTGAAGAAATATTTCAGCAGATTTGACTTTATGGTGCAAATTCCTCATCTCTCCTATAAAATGTCAGACTCTTCAAGATCCTTTATGTCTAAAAGAATACTGAAGCAATCATACTTGCTTACCTACCTAGATTCATTAAAAACTTAAATAAATTGTAGAATTTCACATTATAGGATACAGGTCCAAGACAATTGCTTCTCTATCAATAAACTACTCTTGTCTGCTATATGGTATCTGCAATGTTTTGTATTTGATATGTTCAAATTGCATGAGAATTGATTTGAGCTAAATCATTATCAAAATTGAAAAAAAAAAAGGAAATCTCTTTTCATTTCTCTAATTAACAATTATATCAGGAATTATGTAATAGTTCTTGGAAGTATCAAATGATAGAATGTTCAAAAATTTACCCCATTTACCAATGCAGAATTTGCTAATTTTAGCGTTAAACGTCAAATCGATTAATGAAAAATCTTCTTGTTTTCCCAACCTTTTGCCATTTCCATTCATGTTGACGAATTCACACAATAATGTTAAAAATGGCTGATTTAATTTCATCTTTCATTAGTTAAAACACACAAATGGAAATGAGAGATTAAATTTCCCTTTTCATTGAACCATTAAAGCAGCTCTCTTGAACCCTTTTGTGGTTATCTGTGTACCTACCCTGGGTTACCCTGGCCAATTCTCTTTAACAATGGGGTTCCCAAAATCAAGTTTGCCAAATTTGCTCGTTTACATTCTGCCTAATTCTTCCATAACTACAAGAATGGCTTTTCACAAAAGCACTCAACATTATCATAATGCTTCAACAATGCTTCCACAATGCTTCCACAATGCTTTTATAATGCTTTCATAAGCTCCTTATGGTGCTAAGAGGGTAGAGGAAGAGGTAGAAAGGGCTCCTTCCAGTAATGCAATAAATTCAATAAAAGATGCAATGATATGAATATATATAATCAATTGTGCCTTACACTTACAAATTGAGTTTTCAACAAAGCAAGATATATTCTCGGTGACATTATCATAATGCTGCAACCAGGCTTTTCGTAATGCTTTCATGTAAGCTCCTTATTAAGGTGTTGATAGGGCAGTGGGGAAAGGGCTCCTTCTTGTAATTCAATGAATGTAGTAAGAAATACAATGATATAAATAATTTGAATATAATTTAGCAATTTTGGTTTGCGCACAAAACCTCATATTACTCAACCAAAAAGATATTATGTGCCTCATTCTTCCACAACTACAAGAAAGCCTTGTCACAAAACCACTCAACATTATCATAATGCTTCAATAAATTAATGCTTCCATGATGCTTCTATAAGACTTCTATAAGACTTCTATAAGACTTCTATAAGACTTCTATAAGACTTCTATAAGACTTCTATAAGACTTCTATAAGACTTCTATAAGACTTCTATAAGACTTCTATAAGACTTCTATAAGACTTCTATAAGACTTCTATAAGACTTCTATAAGACTTCTATAAGACTTCTATAAGACCCTTGTGATGCTATAGGATGGAGGAAGTGTAGTAAGAATCTTTTAAGGTAATGAAATAATTTCAGTAAGAAATACTAGACAAATATAATTCATCAAATGTGGCCAATGCTCACAAAGTTGTTTTTTTTCAGCAACGCATGACATATGCCTAATTCTTCTATATCTACAGAAAAGCTTTTCAAAAAAGTACTCTATATTATCATGATGCCTAAAAAATGCTTCACCAATGCTTCCACAATGCTTTTATAATGCTTCTACAACACTTCAACAATGCTTTAACAATGCTTCAACAATTTCTTCCACAACGCCTCCACCATACTTCAACAATGCTTCTTCAATGCTTTTACAATGCTTCCACAATACTTCAACAATGCCTCAATGATGCTTCCACAATGCTTTTATAATGCTTTCATAAGCTCCTTGTGGTACTAAGAGGCTTGAGGGAGGGGGATAGAAAGGGTTGTTATTGTAATGCAATGAATAAAATTATATATTCCATATTTGGCTGACACATACACAGCATTTCATTATATGCACCCAACTCATAAATTGAATGAAAAATATTGCCATAACTCAAATAAATACAATGATGTTTTGGATTTTCCTTTCTGTATTTATGATGATTTCATTGTCATCTATTTCAGTAGATATCCTCAAGAGTACTTCTCAATTTCATTTGGCAAATGACACAATGAAGCATTTGATAGGCTCAATAACAATAAGAAAAGCTATTTCTAGACAGGATACCAAATACATGACGAAATTATTTGGGGTTTTCCATATAACCAAGCACTGCCAATATTTCATTTCTTCAAGGCATATTTGCCATTTCTTTATTAATAGGCTTATGCATGGGGCATATAATGGCGTAATATTGCATATAATATTACATTATGGTTATGAAGAAATGCAATTTCTTAACCTGATACAATTTGCATGATTCTCTGCAAAATCTCCACATAGTTCTTGCATGAGGTTATGATATCCATTCTCATACCAAACAGAGGAATATATCTCAGCATTTTGCGATCCAAAACCAATATTTTTCTATGACACTCCTTAATTTCAACCTTTAAAAAGAAAAGGCACCCTTTGTTGTATAATATTCCTTTATTGTCTTTTTGCATTTGTATGTTCTCATTTGAAATTGAAACGGGCTCCAAAGTTTATTTTGTTAAAATATATAAAGGCATAATCAACACAGGGCTTAATGCCAGCTATCAGACTTGGCCAAATGACTAAAAGAGAATGACTAACATGGCAAGCATTCCATAAGGTTTGGGAGCCATATAAACTAACTCGAACGACAAATCTCTAAGTAGTAGTATTCTTTCTATTATTCGGAAGAAAAAAAAAAGGTCCTTAAAATATCAGTTTATGTAGATATGTGGTTATGGTCAAATAAATATGTTCTCACTTTTGGTAGTGATGGTTGTAATTACTGTTGCTCCATAGAAACATAGATAGCTCCATTCCATTTTATCTCCAATGGAGATTCTCAATTCATGTCATGAACTTCAGAGTGTGTTTCACTCCAAACCTTTGGAAGTAACCTGAAGGGAACGTGTGGGAGGTGTGTAAGCTAAGTTGGGAGTGCCACAATTAAAAAAAAGAGTTCTATATGGAACCTTTAAGGTTTCTATAAGCTGGTATAAGGAACTCTGAAATGTTGATGATTCAACTTTTAAGAAGGTTCCAACGGCAAACAAAAACAGCACCTAGATGATCCAGCTGCACTGAAATTCCACAGTGGAACCCCTTTCTCTCAAGTTGGGATCATAGAGTTCCATCATAGGCCTTCCCACCAGTATACAACCTTTTCAATTCGGTTAACCGTCAACAACATTTTTCGGCTGTGGGTTCTTTATATATATATATATATCATCAAGAACCTTTTGTGTTAAGAGTGTATTGACTTTCAATCATTAAGTCCCAGGTTTGACTCTAGCTCTGGCTGACTGACTTGAATTCATGTTGGACAGCAGTGTCGTTTGTTTGCCTCAAGCTTTGTCCTCCTCCTGTCTTATTTGCCTATCACAGTAAACAAGACTCAAGAATTTTATTTTTCATAATTATGCAGTTTTCAACAATTAAACAACGATTTGACAGAAGCAGCTCTAGTTGAAAATATGATGTATAATTAAGATGAATTATGTGGTACAGGATGACATATCTCAGACAGTTTCTTGTCACTAGCTAAAAAAAAAAAATGATATAAAGCCCTTGATCAGCAATCAATGAATCCATCTTTATTCTTGATTGCATGAAGTATTGCTCAAATTCATACGTCTTTGCTAAAAGAAATTATGAATAATATCTTTCTGTTGTCTTTTTCAGAGTGACGAGTATACCTCCGTACGACACAGTTTTAGGAACGCCATCAACTGGGGAAACGGTAACCAATGACACACAATCTACCATGGGTGACCGGGTAGGGCAAATGGTTTTCCAAGCTTGTAAAGACCCCAGCATTTGGGAACATAAAGGAAAATTATGTCTCATGGTTAAGAAAGATATATGCGCAGATCTGCTAGCTATTGTTCGTATCTCGGAACACAAAGCACTGTTTAATAATGCTCCGCTCGAGTCTGAATATGAGCATAAATCATTGCATATTGAATAGATTCATAATATTTCTGATTCATTATGCTGTCATTAATCCATATTGCTGGAATTCTG